>KV454665.1:9878-73808 GCA_001662585.1 Pseudogymnoascus sp. WSF 3629
TGTGTAGTGTGTGTAGTGTGTGGTGCGGGAGGGAAGGGGAAGGGACGGAGATAGGGACGGGGAAGGGACGAGGAAGGGACGAGGAAGGGACGAGGAAGGGACGAGGGGAAGGGCCAGATCTCACACCCGGTTTCGAGGGAAGAAGGTGGAAAGAGGGAGAGGTGACTTCATCCATCGCATCAAGCAGCGAGGTATTCGTACAGTCCCCTCACCGAACTCAACCCAACCCCGAATCCCAACGGAGAAGCACCATCACAATCACAGAACACGTGCCGCCTCTCCAACTAGCAAAGTAGACAAGTTATGTAAGCTATTCGCGATCGGGCGCGATAGGACAGTCCAGTCGATCCCTCACTCACCGGTCGCCGCTATCCCCCGTCCCCCGACCACACCCCTGTTATCCGTGCATGTACTAACCCACCACCTTGCGATCCGATTCGTTGGAGTCCGGTTTAAGCTCTCTGTGTCCGTTTACGCCTTTTCCTGGTTGGGGTTGGCGAGGGGCAGTGTGTGGGTGGTGGATTGGGGGATGGGGGTACGAGGGGTACGAGGGTACTCTTGTGGGTGGGGGGGAAGGCTGTTGCCTGGAATCTGGTGCTGTTTGAAAGGGAGGGTGGATGAGGGTGAATGCGTAATGGGGGACGCAATGGTGGTGAGTGGGATGGGGGAGATGCGTATGCGTTTGTGATGGGATGATGGGGATGGAGTGGAAATGTTGTGTGCCTTGGTCTGGTTTGTATGGGGGAAATGCTTGGTTGTGGTGTTTGTATGGTGGAATTGCTGTGGTGGTGGTTTGTGATTTCGTCACCCAAGTCGTGATGGGCGGCTCCTCAGTACGACGCCAATACGAGGGTTGTGCAAAGTACCAACTGTGTCTGTCCCCTGTGCAAATGGTACTTCCACCACTACTACTCCCTCACTCGTTCCTACGAAACACCCTTTCTAGGCTTCACTATTTCCCCCTTCGCTCCCCCCTCGCTCCCCCCTCGCTCCCCACTCCAAAAATAACCGTACTCCTCCTCTGTAAATAAAACTCACCTCTACTTTACTCCCATCCCATCCCACTTCATCCTGATTTAATTATCGTCACCTAATTATCGAATTCAATTCCTGCCCATTATTCAAATTATCCTTTTTTTATTCCCCTCATATCCCTCATCCCTCATTCCTCAAAGTCACTTCCTCATCCTCATCCCTTCCACCACCAACGCGCCAAATACCAGCGAGGGTTTTCGAGGGTCTCGACTCGTACTTAAATGCACCTCCGCATCCACTCTTTTCTCTTTCTTCTCCACCCTCCAACGCCCATCACAGAATCGTGACTCCGCGCTAAAACAGGTACAACAGTACCTCTCGCCGTGACGTCTCCACTCGCATCAACACCGCCCCGCTCACCTTGCTGACTGCTGCCTAATCCACCAACAACCACCATCAACTTCCACCTTCCAATCCATCCTTTCCAAAACTCGAATCTCTCTCCCTCTCTCCCCCTTTCGAACACCGTGTTTGCCACCGCGAAATCATCATCGTTAACATACTCCTCACAAACAAGGCCATCGAATTCAATCTGCTTTATCGTTATTTATTCTCGTTTCTTCGCTGCGTTGCCCGCCCATCTCAACCAATTCGTTTTGTTCTTTTCAGTTCCAGCAAACTCCAACAACAATCCCGACATCTCCGAGAGACTCGTTTCCGCCCACCACCACCCGCGACTTGCACTTTTACGTGAAAACGCCCTTTATCCTGCCTGCTGGCTCAGCTTGCCTGGGGTCGCAAGTCTAAAGGCTGATTGTAAGAGCTTCCCTTCCCCTTGCTTGCTTGCTCCGAATCCTCCCTTCCGTCCCTCGCTCCTATATATTCCCCGGACTTGTTTGCTTCAAAGCACAGCCATCTCTGCATTGACGAATGAGCGGGTCACCGAGTCGCTCCTCTTATTCGGTGTACTACTTGGGCCGCCGGTTTTCTCTGGCCGCTTCCGAGGGTGTGACGGAGGTGACTCACTTAGCCTGGTTCATGCTTGCTTGCTTGGGCCTTCCAACATCCAGCCTCTCTCTGTACATCATTCTATACTGTACTGTACTGTACGGTTCCGGTGTAGTGGAGTTGCAGTGCATTCCCTTCCCTCGAGTCAACACTGTTCCATCAATCCATACATCCCTCTCAGAGAACGCCTGGGCTAACTGGGTTCTTTTCCCACCCCCACAGTCCGCTCGCCGTCGATTCATCAAGACGTGTCCAATAAGATCGCCCACGATGGCCCCTCCCCATCCTCGACGCTCTTTAAAGACCACTTCGTCGTCACCAATGACTCCTCGGTCTGCCACTTCCGCTACCGCTTCCGCTTCGATGCTCGACACAATCTCAATGACCCCTCCTCATAAGCTTCGCAAAGGTGCCACATTTCACAACCCACCCTCTCCAGTATCCGATCACTTTATCGTACCATGTCTTCCACGCCGTTCGCAAACCTCGCTTGAGGATGTTGTCGAGGCTCATAAGCGTCGTGTTGCCCTGACCCTCGGAGATATTGACCGCGGTTTGTCTGCTGTCGACCTTGGTGCACCCACCCCGACCACTCAGAATTTCCGTGACGATAGCCTTCCCGTTCCTCAGGGTTTCCTCAACCACACCGTTGATACAAACCGCCGCGAGACCCGAAGCACCATGTCGCCCATTGCCTCGCAATCCGACTTCAGCATCGGCAGAGGCTCGCTGCGACCTCGTCGACACAGCCGTCGCCAGTCCACCCACCACGCATCTGACAGCGGTCTAGGATCCTCCATCATGTCTGCCTCCTCTGAGAAGAGAGGCATCGCCGCCGCCGGCGGCCTCACCTGTCTCACCGACGAGCAGGGCGCCAAATCGACCGTTTCAGCATCTGCAATCACGCGCTCCGCCGCGCCGCATCGCTCATCGCAAGACACCCAGCCGCGCCTTAGCGAGCGCGCGACGAACAAGATCCACGAGTTCATCCTGAAACCGCTGCTCGCCACGCCGTCTTTGAAGGACTTCCACCCCATCGTCGCGGACTGCCCGCGCAGAATCAACGAGAAGGAGATCGTGTGTCTGCGAGACCTCGAGAAGACACTAATGTTCATGGCACCTGTAAGTGATATCCATAACGATGATGACGCCGTGAGAGCCTTCACTCACTGGTTTTCTTCGCGCCTAAAGGAACATTCGCGCACTGCAAAACTATACTTGGAATTCTGCGTCACCTCTATCCGCTGCATTCAGGCCACCGTCGAATTCCTGAATGAGAGAGAGCAGACCAGACCCAACGACCGTCCGTATACCCAAGGGTACTTTATTGACCTGGTCGACCAGATTAGGAACTACGCCCAGTCTGTCCAGGCTAGCCGCGAGAAGGAGGAGGGAGAGACTGACGACATGGATGTCCAACCGTATGTTTCACTGCCCCAAATTGAAGCCACAGCCTTGTCTGTCAGCACTATGACTCTGCGCATTGAGTCTAGTGGTGCAAGGGCTCCTTCACGCAGATATAAGAAGACCACTGCTAACCACCCGCGCTCCAGAGCTGAGCAGATCAAACTCTACGGCGGTGTTGCCAAGAATGGCCGCCCAGCTGAGCTCGTCCGCGTGAAGAACGACGGCACAGCCATTTCGCTCGCGACCGGAAAGCAGATCAAGATGGAGAGCATCGAGGACGACGAGAAGAACAGCGTCATGATGAAGCGCTCGCTGAGCCAGGAGCTCGACGATGAGGAGTCCATCATGCGCTCGATGGCGCGCCGCAAGCGCTCTGCCACTGCCGAGATCCAGGCGAAGAAGTGCAGCGAGCCTGGCTGCACCAAAGAGTTCAAGCGATCGTGCGACCTCACAAAGCACGAGAAGACTCACAGCCGGCCCTGGAAGTGCCAGGAGCCGCTGTGCAAGTACCACGAGTACGGATGGCCGACTGAGAAGGAGCTGGACCGCCACGTCAACGACAAGCACTCGGCGTCGCCACGCCTCTTCAAGTGCCAGTTCCCGCCGTGCCCATACCAGTCGAAGCGAGAGTCGAACTGCAAGCAGCACATGGAGAAGAGCCATAACTGGGTTTACGTTCGCTCCAAGAACAACGGCAAGAACCGTGACCAGGCGACGCCGGCGCAGCAGCAGAATGCCCTACCCACGCCGCAGACGACCACCATCCGCACTCCAGACTCGGAGGCCCAGCTTTCGTCTCCAGATGAGATGAACTGGGAGATGGACGCTGGAGTCGACGCGAACGGCTTCAACGATGACTTCAACCGCTCTCCACTTGATTTCCCTACCTACCCCTCCGACTTCACCTACAACACCAACAACGAGCAAACCCTACACAACAACTACACCCTCTCCCCCGTTGACTCACACCTCAATTCGCTCCCCTCTTCCAACACATCCCCCTACGTCGACACCTCAGACCTCTTCCTCGACGACGTAGCCGCAAATTTCGGCTCCGCCTTCGCTCCGTCTGGGAATGACTTCACACTATACGAAGACCTCTACTCCGCACGTGTGACCGTCCCGCAACAACTCCCTACACCCGACCCAGCCATCTTTCAACGTGCGTACGATCCGTCGTACGGCTGTGTTGAGGCTGTCACCCCTGCCCGCGCGCAGGGAGTGCAGCAGCTCAGCCCAGTAGGACAGGGAAACACAATGCTCTACACCCCGGACTCCTCATGCGAGACCTTTGAGGCGCTGATGCCCGGTCGTCAGCACGGCAATAACCACAACAACATGGGCACGCAATTCTCAGACTTCCCACTCTTCGGATCCGGTGCGCCACAGGGACATGGCGCTCTGTTCGGCGAGGTCGCGCCGCTGGGGGGACACCAGAATGAGAGCGGGAATACGGCTTCGCAGGAGATCTTTATGGCTTTTTACGGGGCCGGGGGTGCCGGGGCGGCGGAGTGGGGAGGGGATGAGGGGTATGATGGAAAATGGGGTGGCCTGTGAGAGAGAGCATGTTTGCCTTTTTCCTGGAAGGGGGAAGGTGGAGTGGAGAGTGAGAAGGGAGGAGGGGGGTGATTAGATCTCTGTGCTATTACGACGTCGCATCTCCTCTTTTTCTTCTCTCGTTATCTCATCTTGTTTGGGATGTTATACGTTTTGCCTTCTTGTTTTTTTTTGGGTTTACGATGGGTGGATTGCGAGGGAAGCGCATTTTTTTTTATGATGTTATGATATGAATTGGAGGAGAGGGTTTACCCGACATTCCGAGGGAAGTTGGGTGGGGTGGACGAAAAAGACACCGCCAGAGAGTGAGGCGGTGCGTGTAATGGACGCTGATGACAAACCGAACCGAAATCGAGGGAAAGAGGCGTGTGACTTTGTGCGGTGGTGCGCGGGGGCATACATTTAGATAGAACCATCCATTGTTGTTCTTTCTTTGCTTTCTCTTTCCTTGGGCTTTTAGGATAGCATTTTTTTTGGTTGTTTTCCTTTTTTCTTCATCTGGACGGTGGCTCCGAGGATGTGGGATGTGGATTCATACAGCGCGGGAGGGATATGGGGGAATGTAAGACATACACACACACACACATATGATTGATTGCTTGCTTTGATATATTGGTGAATGTGATGTGAGATGTTCGATTGTGGTGGGATGAGTTGATTGGATAATTGACAATGCTTCTGAAGAGCGGGGCTTGAGATGAGAAAAACAAGGGGGGGGGGGGGTGGACTTAGAGCCCAAAACATGTCTTATTTTATCATGTCGTCTGATCATGTCCAGGGGTTTATCAGAGAGGGCCCCCCTTAATAACAACAGACTTAATCACTGAAGTAAATCCATCTCCCACTGGTTTGTAATAGGGCATATCACTAATCATTCATAACTTCCGATTTGGCATTTCCATAAATAAGTCATCATTATAGGAGTCAACTGACTTACAATGTCGCGCTAGGGTTTGCGAGCTACAGTGAAGGGGTGCTAAGGTAATTATGATTAGTATTATTTTCGGCAATTCGAGCCAAGTCGCAGTAGACTTACGCGTACAGATCGGCTTATATAGTAATCACGCCACTGCCACAATATAAAAATATTCCGTGTCAATGTTTATAATAGTGCCATTGCAAGAGTTAGCGGGACTTGGAAATCACGGAGTATATGAGTTTGTTGAACGACTGTAGCTCTTATCGACACGCCACTTGAAACACAACGACATACACAAATACTCGGAAAACTTTTCTATAGTTTAAGAATGTCTCTCCAAAAGAAAATCGTCCTCGTGATTGGAGGAACAGGAGCTCAGGGCTTAGCCGTGGTGAAAGGTAGCATTTTTTTATTCAATGACGGAGAAATTATGACTGACATAGTGAGTAGCTCTCGCGCAGGACGGCAAGTACGATATTCGAGCTATTACTAGAAGTATACAGTCAACTGAAGCAAAAAAACTTGCCGAGCTTCCAAACGTGACCCTTTTCGAAGGAAATCCCTATGACGAGGCTGATCTTCAGAAAGCCTACAAAGGCGTGCAGCTAGCCTTTGCTAATACGAATGGATTTGCCATCGGCGAGAAGAGTGAGATCTACTGGGGAATCCGTATGTATGAACTTGCTGTTCAGAACGGCCTGGAGCACTTCGTATGGGCTGGAGTCGATTACGGCTCAAAGCTGGGTTGTTTTGCTGCAAAGTACCGCTGTGGCCACTTGGATGGAAAAAATAAAGTCACCGGTAAGAATATTCAATGTCCTTATAGTGGTACGAGAGCGAATAACTCATATAATTTCTAGAGTACTTAAAATCTCAGCCAACGTCTCCGGTAGCCTGGTCTGTTTTGAGCAGCTGCCCGTACCTTGAGATGCTTTCGGAGAATTGGAGACCTAAAAAGGACGATAGTGGAAGTTATGTCTTCGCCGTTCCTCTTGGTGACGGTACTGTTCCTATGATCCACTTGGAAGATCTTGGACTGTACTGCCGCTGGATATTCGATAACCCGGTAGAATCGAAGGGTATTAATCTGGAAGTTGCTACAACTCATATCGGCTTAAATGACCTCGTCCGGACGTTTCAAGAAGTTACTGGGAAGCCCACAACAGCCGTGTTCTTGACTCCTGAGGAATACTTCGCAGGTGGCTACGAGCCTCTCGATATAGATAAGAAGCTTGGCTATGGTACGGACGGGTCAGACAAGACTCTACAGACAGCGGGTCAGAATTTTATTGGATTTTTCAACGTGTGGCGTGACAATCTTGCTAAAAGGGACTACCATCTGCTGGACAAGATCTTACCCACTCGGGTAAAATCATTGGAAGAATGGATGAGAAAAACAAACTACACGGGAGATTACAAGCCAGTCCTAATAGACGTGTCACGAGGAAACTTTCCCATTAAAGGGCAATAGTTAGGCCTAAGGATTAAGAAGCTGTTAGATTAGTTTCAGGGCCATAGGTAGCTGATAGTATAACAACGAAAAGAATTGACGCAATTCTAGAGATGGGCAAGTTCCAAGTAGTGAATGCACAGCGCGTCATTAGTGATGGTGGCGAGGGTCAACAACTGATGAGCAGCATCTTTAATTAACACTGGTGTGACTCTATGCGGTGGAAAGTGATAGCTTCTGTCTAGTGGAGACGTATGCCGCTAATAGACGACAGGGAAACGGTGTCTCAGCAGCTTCTATGAAAGGAGTAGAAAGAAAGCTACCAAGTGTATCGCAGTAATGAAGTTCGAGCTAGGGAGCTTTAGTTTATTCGAGCCAGTAGCTGCAAGCCGGTTTGTTGTGACTACTGACACTAAATGCGATCACGCAGCGAGGATTCAGGGCACGATTAGGGGCCTATATATATATTTCTTTAGTAATAAAACTTCTCATTGAGAAATAAAGATTTACGACCACATTGGGGAAAGTAAATTCTCCGGATCTGGAGCAGGCACTGATTGCAAATGGCTATAGTACTTCAACATCGGAGCTTGAGGACCATGCCTTTTCAGCTTCCTCATATGCATCGTAACTGTATAACCAGGGTTGAACTTGCGGGCAGGTCCTATTGATCAAATTAGTCCAATAACTCGAGGAAGATTAAACAGGCCGCCGTACCATCTACTAGGAAATGGGTCTCCTGTAAGTCCAGTCTCCAGTTGCGAGAGAAATAGTTCATCTCTAGCCTCCTGCTCCGGGCCGTTCGGCATGTGGAAAGACTCGCGCTGCGGTGAAAAGCTGGTAAGCAGGGAGATCTTTGATCATGATCGGGGGGTAAATAAAGTACCTGTTTGAACGTCTCCCTAACAACCGCCTCGCCGCGGGTTTTTCTCAACTGTTCGTATAGTTTCAGGGCCCGAGGTAACTGGCTACGGGTTTTGACCTTGCCCAGGAGGTGGCCGAGGACGGCGCCGTCTTCGATAGCGGAGTTGGCGCCTTGGGCGAGGTAGGGGAGCATGGGGTGGCATGCATCGCCGCTGCTTTACTGTCAGCAAAGGGGGATGTATGAACAGGCGGGGATTACTTACACCATGACAAAAGTTGATTTGTCGTTAATCCATGAGTCCAGCTCGCTTCCTATGAAGTGGATCAGAGAGAGTAGTAGAACTCAAACTCGAAATACGTACGGTGCATCAATTTCCACTTATCAACTGTTTGCACTATGTTTAAGAACCGGGTAAGGCTAAAAGGTTAGTTAGTCGATGTCCAGTTGCACTATCAAGCATGCAGATCTGTGACATACATAGGATCCCATCCCTTGAAGAGGACCTTCATTTCCTCCACCGATCCAGGTTGACGACTAACACCCTCTGGAAGATCATCCGGAACAAGTAGGACGATATTATACATCTTCCCCGCCCGCACCGAGTAACCGACAGCATGGGCTCCTGGACCAATCCAAAAATGCACTGATGGGTTGCTCACCCATTCTCTTAGCTCAAGGTCTTCAATGTCATCTAACGAGAGGACAACTCTGTATGCTAGGTCGCCGGTAGGGAGAGGCGCATCCTTGACATCCAAGAAGCAATTCCGACTTTGCGACCAGAGTCCGTCTGCAGCAACAACGAGATCCGATGAGAACTTAGCCCCAGAAGCTGTGGTAACTTGCGAGAGGTCAAAATCAACTGATAGAACCTTCTTGCCCAGCTTGAATTTGACACCGAGGTCGAGGGCGCGCTGATACAGAGCTAGCTGCAGATCGACGCGGTGGAAATCGAGAAAGGGCGCCCCGTACTTCTCACGAATCTTTGTATTGAAATCCTTTTCCATGGCTAATACTTTACCATCTGAGTATCTGTGTACAGCGAGAAACTTTGGTTCGGCGGCCGTGGCCCAGAAGGAGGCGGGGAGGTCCCATTTTTTCAAGAGGCGCGTGGCATTTGGTGTGACTTGGAGTCCTGCGCCTACCTTGTAGAACATTAGCGGGTTTGAAAGATATCAACTGTTGACGGACGGATCGAGAGAAACTGACCTCTTGCAATTCAGATGCCGATTCGATAACGGTAACGGAATGGCCGGAGATTGTGCATGCGATCGCTGTGCTGAGGCCGCTCAGGCCTGCGCCAACGACGATTATTTGGAGATGAGCCATGTATTATTCTTACACGACGCTTGTGGACTTGCTTGTCGGTCACGTCTAAGACAGGCCCAAATATGTCTCTTGAATATGTGAGACGTTGTGCTCGTTATCCAAAGTTCGAGGAAGCTACGGTGAAATGACAAGCGCAAAATGATACAACTATGAGGGGTTGTGGCGATGATGCCGAACAAGAATGCCGTCAAGAATACATACTTGGCATGCTATCCAAGACCCGAAGCTCCTATGCTCTCATGATCCACCACCCGCTGGCCATATGTTTAGTTATCCAGCCGTCGTCGAGCTCAAGCAAGCTCCGTTAGCGAATAATCCATGGATTACCCCGCAGAGCGGGGAAGTTAGCACCGAACCACCCGGGTTGGTCTAAATGAGTACGTAGTGGGTGTGGGTTTGTGGGGAGTTTGTGGGGAGATCGTGGGGTGCTAAGAAGGTCATGATCTAGCTTTCTTCGCCTTTATACAAGTGGACGGGTTGAACGTGGACAGGAAGTGGACATGACGCCGAGGCCGGCAAATAACGATATTTCGGCGGCAACTCGAATCTTAGAAGTCACTAGTATTTCGGGGAGATGCAAAAGCACTTCATTAATGAACTTGATTAAATTGTGCTATACTTTATTGAAACTCTAGTCCAAGAAATGGCACAACCTTAATCCATAGTATTTTCAACCATGTCGCCTTCAATCCTGCAAGTTTTTCATCCACTCAACCACATTCTCTGCCCATTCCTCTCCCTTTTTATCACCACTCATCAACGAGAATGGTGGACTAATATGATTATGTCCTGCCATCCACTTCAATTCCATTCCCTGTCCGCTTCCAAAACAATCATCCCATAAACTTAAAAACCGTTCGTTCGGCTCGATAATCTCATCCTCGGGATCAAGTTCCCCCAACATCACCAAAATATCCGGCATGCCGTTACGTGCAATCTCAAGCGTCCCCATTGATTCCTTTCTGGCCTTCAAAGCTCGCAGGAGGCCATTTGGACAGAACAGATCATGTGATGGTTCTTGCTGCGTGCCAGATAAAGTTGGAGGATAGTAAGTTTGAAGAGTCTCGGATCGCTCAGGGGTCGCCGCCTTGAAATCGAACGGGACGCTTATTAATGCAGCGCCGCGTAAAAAACAGAGTTGAGACTGTCGTAGCGCATACCTCTGGTTGTCAAAACGCGCATCCAAGAGATACGTAGAAACGTGCACACCGCCCGCGGAATTGCCCATGAGAAAGACGTCACGCTTCTTTTGGGTCTTAGCATCGCAAGACGGTAGATACGTGGATTCGAGCCAGTCTAAGACAGCTCCCACATCTTTGCCTCCCGATGGGAAAACAGCATCTTCACCCGTGCCCAGGGCTACATCAGTAACTCGACGGTAATCGGCAACTATTATCGTGAAGCCCCTCTTGGCAAAGAAGGCACCGAAATTGTGATAAACCAGCGATGACGGGATAAGAGGCAAGATTTTGTCGCCTCTGTTAAGCCCTCCACCGTAGAAAAAGATGATTATGGGCGAGGATGAAGAATGGGTGGATTCTTCGTATACGTCCAGTTGCTGCCGTTTGTGTTGTCCATAGGAGTAAGTCGTCGATGGAACTGAAAGAATCTCGGATTTATTCGCCACAAGGAGGGGCTTGAAAGCTTCCACTGTTGGTATAAAAATAGAAGCAATTGCTTTACTCGGAAATTTCGCGATAGTATCCATAGCGGCGCTCCAGGATGGTCAGATTGAAGTCCTTTAACGATACAGTATCATGGGACTCGCTCATTAAGAGTCCAAATTTTGGGACAGTTTCTCTCACTGACAAAATAAGTCGCATAAATTATATGAACTAAACGCAAGGATGTATAACGGACTGACGTGCACTGGGTTCAGACTGCCGTGGTAATTGCCGTTGCTGGGGGTGAGGCGTCGAACTTGAAGTTGGACATCTTGACGATATGCGGGGTAGTCCACATTGTTACACCTGTATGTGGTGGGACGCTGAAAGTGGACATAAATCTATTTGCTTGGCATTGGACAGGGGTGGAGGTGGTGACAGTCCACATTGGTCGATCAGAAATCAAGGGTGCCGAAGCACCGAAACCCGAAGACCACAGGGCCTTGGTAGCGTTGACGAATATAGGTGCGAGTACTTCTGATCTTCGATTGAATCTCGCATATTTTATAAAATAACATGTATAGCTGAGATTCTAGAGTCTCATGCCCAAGTATTATTTTAAAAATCAATTTAACTACACCGAAGTCATGTCTGAATCGATTCCAACTCTCACTACGCCTCCGGGCTCGTCTACTCCCTACAAGCTCCCCTGCTTTACTGGCGAGCTATGGACTATCCCAACATCAAAGAGTACCATGCGCCTCCTCGCAACGGCGAAAGAGACAAGCAACGCATTCGCAGTTGTTGGTACCGGCGGAACGTTTGACAACCCAATTGGTTTCCATTATCACAGAGAGGCGCACGACGTGTTTCTGTGTATAAAGGGAACGCTTAACGTGTGGGCGAATGATTCAGCGAGATCTTTAGGACCAGGGGACTTTGCGAGCGTGCCACCTGTGAGTCGTCTTTGATATATTATTCCTCATTCTATTTCTTTATACATCGCTAATCCAATGTAGAACACAGTCCATCAATACCAAATTGCATCTGCTCACACTGAGTTCTTGGGTCTTATAATCCCCGGTGGTTGGGAAGAAGTATGTGCCCTTCTCAACTAAATTCCAATATCCCGCGCTGTCTGAAATTATTCCAATCAGCAAGCTCCCTAAAATCTCTCATTGTTCTTAAACTACATGCGACTAATTCATTTCCTAGTTTTTCCGCTTCATCGGCGAACCCTTTTCGGGGCCTCTTTTCCCCACCCACGATTCTCGCTCCCCATTCGAAGTCCTCATCCCCAAACTCATCGCTGCAACCGAGAAATTTGATATGGTTCCCGTGCGCGAGAAGGCCTCTTTCGACCCACAACCCTGGGATGGCACGGAATCCTCACTCCCAGGAGTGTGCGAGAACGGAGGATATTTCCTGAAGGCTGACACCGGCCCAAAATTCATCACCGGTGGCACAATTGTGCGGCCTCTTGCTACGAGAAAAGAGTCGGATGGCAAGTTTTCGATATATTGTGTCGAGGGCTCGAAGTTGCACGATGGGAAGGGACTCGAAAAGACGGCATTTAAGTTTGAGAAGACCCATCATGTCATACAAGTCATAGAGGGCTTGCTGAACGTTGTTATCAATGGAAAGGAAACCGTAGTAGGGAGCATGGAGACGGTTTTCATACCAGCTGGATCAGAATGGAGGTGTGCGGTCAGCAGTGTAGCCGCGAAGTATTATGTTTTCGCAAACGGAGGTGGAATAGGAGAAGTCCTCACAAAGACAGGAAGTCCATTCGAGTGGGTAGTTGTGCCGGAAGCTGAGGATCTGAGTGCATGGGATGAGAAGCAACTTGAAGGGTTGCAAAAGGAACTCGAATTCGTTATTGTTTAGGTTGAATTTCTATATTCAATGATAGTATCAGTAATAAATAAACGAGGTCAAATATCATCATTGCACTCAAGAAAAAGGAGCGAAACTATGCTCGCAAACCAGTAGAGGCGGCTCATAAGTTGGTAACAATGAGAGTTATCTTTCTGCAACTTTGTTCTGCCAAAGAGAGCGAATCTTTTGAAATCTACATGGTTAAAGTAATTGATTCGTATTAACTATAGAACGTTACATATAGCTAGAGTCAACGGAGCTATATGGGAAACAAAATTAAGATGCACTTCGTAGTATCTTACAGTGCTCATGTAAGTGAACACCCTTCGCGGTTTGGATGCCTGTTCCTATGATCGTGATCACGTCCACACATTACTCTATTATTTGGCTGCCTGTAAAGTGTATTATTTATCCTCGTGTATACACAGAGGGGTTAATTATGATAGATCAGAAGGCATATATTTAAAACTACACTATGGCCCCATTACACTCCAACGGCTGTCTGCCTCCCGAGGTGAAACTTCCTCGGTGAGACGCGATCTATATATGCAGCATCTGTAAATTCTTTGTGTTAGCAAGTAGGCTCGTGTTGTTTTCTGTGGGGTATTGATAGTCCGCCGACTCGGAACATGGCAAGGAGAGGGATAAACGTACCAATTTCTTCGACACTAAGCCCAGATGTCTCTGGAACTACGAACCACGAGATGCAGAAGAGCAGAACACTGGTACCAGCAAAAACGAATCCGGTTTTAGCTCCTAGATTGCCGCTGTCGACGTTGTACATGCTTTGAAAGTCAGTTTAGTAACCACCTCCCAGAGACCCCAAGGGCACGGAGAATACTAACTATGGTACGATGAATTGGAAAAACCACGAAGAGAGTGCCTGGATGATGTAGCCGAACGACTGGGTATGTTGTCGTAAGCGGTATGAGGAGAGCTCGGGCGCCATAGTCCAGGAGGTCGAGACGCAGGTGTAGATTTGAAACGAGATGAGGACATTCCTGGGTGACACGTTAGCTATGCGCTTAAGACAACGATGGATAAATAACAAGTGGACGACTAACATCAAGACAGCAATGGCCCAAAGTCCACCTCTCGAGGAATCAAACGATAGAGCACCAATCACCGCCATTGCAACAGCATTGCCAGAGACGCCAACAAGCCAGAGTGTTCTTCGGCCAATGACATCGGTAAAAAACCAGCCGATGGCAATAGCAACACAAGCCAAAAAGAACCCTCCGATGCCAATGTCGAAAGAATGCACAGCTTCCAAACCCACAGTAAGCAGGAAATAGATATTTTGACTCAGGAAAGACGCGCCGATTAGGCCACCACTTCCGAAAAACAGAAGGGACACTGTAGCAGTTCTCTTCAAGTTTGTGCCTTTGAAGCACTCAACAAAGGAGCCTTCTTTCTCGCCGGCCGTCTCGGCGGTCAGTGTCGCTTGTAGCGCATCTAGGCGTAACTCGACATTGTTCTTGTTGTATAGACGATTCAATGAGGCCCTGGCGTCATCCGTGCGACCACGAGAAAGAAGCCAAGTAGGTGATCTGAGAGAGAGAATTAGAGGGAACGGTTGAGTGTATTTCGGAGCCCGCACTCACTCTGGTATAAAGAATGCAAGTAAGGGTAATGACCCAACGACCCATTGAAGCCCGAATACTATACGGAACGCAGCGGGATCCAATCTTGTTACAAATGCTCGTATGACGCCCAACCCGCAACCTTGCATAACTACTGCGCAGAAGACCAAGCCCTGCTGAACTGGTGCTCGTAGACGTAGTGGGGCGACCTATCTCGTTAGAAAAAACGTTCTTGTTGTGCGGTGGTCTTTGAACATCCTTACCTCTGATGCATAAGTCGTTCCCACAGCCAGTAACCCACCGACGGCAAAGCCGTTGATAATTTTGCCCCCGAGCAACATGCCTCTCGTTGTGGCAGTGAACTGGAGAGAAACGCCGACGATGCTCACAATGGAGAAGGCCATGATGACATATCGACGACCGAGGCGATGTGCAAGAGGGCCGCCAACGAACGAGCCAACGGCTTGGCCAAGGTTGGTCATGGCTACCCATAAAGAGGTCCATATGGATGGAATAAAAAGATTCCCAGCCGAGTCGAAAGCTCCGAAGTAGATCAGAAAACTAGGCATCGCGAGGGTCGCTCCATTCGCAATAACGTCGTAACCATAAGTCATACCACAGAGGTAGGGCACAATGCCTAAATCTCTTGTCAGCACCCAGTCCTAAGTAGCGTACGTACGGATCGGATGCGGTTAATACACGATATCGGTTGGTCAACTTACAGTAGAGAAGGATACGCTTGTGTGCTACCGCAGCTTGCCACAGGGTCATTTGGTTCTCAGCCTCCATAAATTCATGCTCCTCGGCTTTTTGATCCAAGTTGGAAGGGGAGTTGGAGAGGGAGTTCTCCACCATCTCAACAACAGTGTCGTCTTTCCCCTTTATCGATGTTGACATTGTAAAAGGATTTATAGGGGCTGGGTTAATTTAGGGATCAGATGAGTGCTTCAACGTGAGTTCCTTCTCCGTGTCGATCTGAGATATAAGGAGTAGGAACAGCAGCAGATATAGCTCCTTGATAAAGCACACAACTGATCATGCTACATTGTCACGTCGAAGAAACCCAAGAACGCCACTTTGTAGACGGGAGAGCCCTGTGCGGAGAACTACTGGAGAAGTGCATTGAAAACCCTCCCCGGAAAACAACAAGGATGAGACAAAGCCGACCCCAGAGGCGGGGTTTGTGGGGAAATCGAGAAAATGGGGAAATAGAGACAAGCTAACCTGAACGCGTGGCGACCAGAAGTGGAGGCGGCAAGTGGACATCAAAGACGGGCGGCCGAGGTGGACAATCACGGGACGAGCATGTGGACATCTATGTGGACGCTTTTCATGCTGGACGTCATGTTATGCCAGAGTGGTACCAATCAAAGCAGATGTTATTTTTCGCAACATCTATGTTCACGAAATGATTTCCGGTCGTCCATTTTTCAATTGAGTCTGTCGCTGTAAGATGTGCCGAAAGGGTATCGGATCTAAATCGTAGGTGAGATGGCTGCCGATGGCGCCACATGTCCGTTCAGCCGACCACGGTCACTGGACGGGAACTTCAATCCAGTCTGTAACAGTTTCTTTCCCCACGTGGATTGTGAAACAATATTTTCAACAGAGTTCTTTTTTGAATCTTAATATACTAAATGAAGACATAATATGAGTCTCGATTACATTTCTGCCCTCTTATATAGCAAGACAGCCAAACCCAATGCTGCACCCCAAGTACCCATGCGTGTGAGCACCTCTGATGCACTTCGAAATATCAATCTCGAAGCATCAGACGAGGAAACCATGCAATTCGGGGAATCCCCGCCATTTTCAATTAGAACCCTCTTCACTACCGCAGTAAAGTGACCAGAGTTTATTTTATCATTAGTCTCGATCAAATGCATGAGCTCCTGTTTTTGTTCTCTGCGCGCGACATTGATGAAGGCCCAAAGAGTGATGTGGCAGAGGAAGACAGTTATGATGCTGTGGATACTGTACCTCACCGCCGAGTGTTTATCGGCGGATGAGTTGCGATTGACTGGCGCAAGTGACTCAATCATTTCTATACATAGCAGTACCACATCAAGCGACTGCGGAGACAGTCTGACCCAATTTGACAATTTTGACATAGCTTCAGGAATTTTTGAAGGCCCAGACTTGCCAATTGCGTCTTGAAGGTCGGTAAGTGGTATCTCAAGGAGCAGCCGGCCAAGGTTATGGAGTAGAATAGAGGATTCCTGGAAATGATCTGACGCATTGGATGGCCGCGGAAGAAGTTTTGAGGGGTGATTGTATGTTTCGCTCCACCTGTTAAGTGATTCTATAGGAATGTTAGTATAAACGTCTTTGTGACATGTGATAATATAAGAAGGGGGGTTTGGGGCCTGTCACCTAATAGCTGCATCTTTCTTTTGGCAAGATGCTTCCATATGGCCCATCCTTCTGTCTCTGAAGGCCCTCTTAGCATTTCTCTCATTTGGTTGGCAGTGTTCCTAGGCAATTCCGTGCCATCGGTAGAGTCGCCATTTGAACCTCTATTGTCGTATGAAACATCACCACCACAAATCTTTCCCGCTAGTACTACTTCTTGAGAATATTCATAAAGCTGACTTATTATTACAAGAAGAACAATAAATTGGCTCCACGGGTTAAGCTTCATTGGAGAAAGCTCAGGCTGATAGTCGCATCGATCGTTCTGCAAATCTCGCGGACCAGTAACATCAGCTATGTGAGGCACAATGAAAGGGGAAGCCGCAGTAGTGAAAGATATCGATGGAGGGACAGAGGCTGGCCCGAGTAAGCGTTTCCAATGTCGTGCTGATGGAGCCTGCCAAAACTCCTCGTCGCATGGACACTCTAGTGAAGATAATTCGCCTCGCGAAATGGTAGAGGGCAAATTGAGCATAGTTGGGAACTGGCAGTCGAGCATGTAAACTGCCCAGCACAGTCGTTTTTGACTCTCATCAAATACCCACTGTCTCCATCGAAGTTCGAGGCCGTTAGCTCCTGCAGTATCCTGATTCAAGATCTGAGTTCCCGGAAAATCATTGCCAAAGCACTTGCGACGGCAAAAATTCACTACAGACCCTCGTAGAGATTCTGCAAGCTCAAAGGAACGTTTGTTCCCACACCACAGGCCCGTATGACAAACTAGAAGAAAGGCATAGATAATCATAGGCTCTCTCACCAGTCCATTGTCGTATTCCGTATTCATCAGCAATCCGCGTCTCACTCGATCAAGAAGCATAATGGTAAATGATCTCGTATGCCTTTGATGACTGTATGTGGCGCCAATGACGACCATGGCGGCCAGCAGGGCGGGAGGAAGATCTTCGTCCATCACTAAAGTGGCTAGATGAATGACAGGCATTTGGGGATGGTAATGCCGAAAGAAGAGTGCGATAAATAGATTGATAACATCCAAGCTTGGAATATTTAGAGGAGTTGAACTTTCGGCCAGGCGATGATCATGCGTCCAATCTAACCAGTCGATAATGGCTTGATAAGTCTTAACAGAAATGTTGTATTTAGGATCGTGAGCCAAAAATAGAGGGTCATCGTCGGCAATTGATATCAATTCGGTTCTCAGAATTTGAGATGACCTTGGGTTCCATGCGAACGGCCATCCATCCTCGTCGGACACCGCGTTCAGTGGAGAAGGTGCCCGGCTTGCATGTCCCACTGCAGGAGCATTGCGCGGCATAACCCTGGCATTTCTCGTTATATGAGGCCCACCAGTCGCAGGCTGGTAGCTATTGCACTGAGAATTTTCCTGCCTGGCTCTGCTCGTATTCCATCGATCGGTTGACAATGCTGGGCCAAGTGATGTATTAGCGTCATCCCAACCAATGCCAGTCTCGTTCAACGCCGAGTAGAATTCCCCTGTAAACCAGTTGTCCATGTTTCTACCTTGGACGTATGGGCTAGGAGGAAGCAAGAAAGAAAAATCAAATGGCAGATTTGCAACGTGACGCCAAGTCGCGTCGGATGTTTCTAAACCAGGCTGAGTCGGAGTATCTTCAAGAGAAGTCGCGAGTGTAACATCGGAATGGGTGGTTTGAATGGAGTGATTTGTACTGTTGTCGGTGCCATGTTGCAGAACATATGGAGAATGGTCCTCTCTAAGAAGAGTCGCATCGGAAGGAGCAGCGTAACTTTCAGGCGGTGTGCTCAAATGAGAGCCATCGATGACTGTTTTTGTCAGGCCCCTTTTCCTTCTTTTACTGACCCCGCTACGTTCGCTGGCCACATTTGTAGTATCATCATTCCGTAGGTGCAACGCTTCATGCCTCTTCAGTATATCGCTTCTGGTAAAGGTTTTTGAGCATATAGAACACAAATGTGCATTTATCGATCGGTCTATAAGGATCAATTGATTAGTTGTTGTACGCGTCCTGTGCATGTAATATATCTTTGAGCTATACTTTACAACAAGTATGATCTTAGTGCTGTATCGCGTCCCCTCCCAGATGGCACGAAACTGAAAAAAGAAGAAGAATAGACTTAGACGAAAAAGAAAGCTGTAATAAATCGACACAAAAACTTCACCTACGTGTTCTAAGATGTCGGGAAAGATTTTCTCTCCGACTAAAACTCCTTTGGCATTGCGAACAGGCGAAAGAGGCCGTCGATGCAGTCGATGCAGTCGATGGAGTCGAAGTGCCTGATGCCTGTGACACTGGCGGCATTGTCGGTCGCTTTTGTGACAAGGTCACTATTCTTGTCCACTTGTGAAGTGATTTGGCGGACCGACGAAGATGGGAGTAAGGAAGGGACGTGGTTTTCCATCGAAGGTGGACAGTTGGAAGTGGACAAGGGCGATTGGGTCTGACTTATAGTGTAGTGGACAATTACCTACTAACCAGGGTCATGGGTTCGCTCCTGGGCCGCTTGCTTGTTCCGAGGATGTCCCGTGCCAATCATGTCCGACGCACATCAAATAGATCCATAGCTCCCCCAGTTAATCGTTAGTCTATCGGATTATCAACACGAAGCCCGGCCAGCTATGAACAGAACCTCAAACAGCTCGAAATTCCCTTTCTCTGTAGTTTCACAATATATAGTTAATAATGCCTAAGTCGCGGTATGAATGAAGGTATTGTAAGATATATGCCACCTGGTTGGTGGGAGTATCACGCCAAAGGTCGAGAATGGCGTCTCGTCTGATCACTCAAAATGCCCTCAAGCCATCGCCTCTCATCGCATTGTTCAACCAAATAACGCATTGTTCTCAAGAATTTCTAACGAATATTTGCTCTTTCTGGTCGGAAACTCAAACATATGACAGCTTGGTGGTATGCGCTATTTTTCAAAAACGACATAGTTTCATCAATGGGAACGTGTACTCACCTATCTCGATATCCACTGTCGACGAATCCTCTGGGGAGATAATCTTGGACTACGGACGATGTGAAGGAGGTGTACCTGTTTTCGAAATATCAACGGCGACCAGCGAAAATGAGACTGTGGAGTTTGATGTTATATATAGCGAGACCCGAGAGGGCATTGATAATGAGCAAGGTGCGCAAATATTCCATTGATCCGACCGACAACGCTAATAACGACAGGTGACGGGCCATTCTTCTTGTTCTCAAACGCCATGAACACATACCGCCGGGAAAGTTATAAACTCAAGACATCCGATGCGCCTACGAGACTAGAAGCCAGATATACCCAACAGTCACAAAGGTACCAGAAGGTGATCCTACGGACTCCCAAATCCACTGTCAAATTTGTAGTCATTGGACTCCGCGACTTGCGTCAGAAGACACCGACAATATCTTCTTCATTTAGATGCTCGGATGAAGCATTAAACAAGATTTACAACGATGGGGTCAGGACTGTCGAGATGTGTACTATGGCAGCAGGAGAAACGCTTCCAAGCTGGGAAGTCAAGGACAGCGGTACAAGAGTCTTCGGTCAACACTGGGCGCCCTGCAGACAAGGCACACGCTGGTCCGATGTAACAGTCAAGTTTGATGTTCTAATTGAGCAGTCAGGTGCAAGCTGGGGAGTTCACATGGTTGCAAATGGACTCATATTCTGCCTGGATATTGAAAAACGCTCGATTACCGCATTCGAGGGGTTATCACACGTCAACAGTGTTTTTCCAAGCACACCCCGGGGATCATGGAGTTTGGGAGACAAGAATCTGGGCAACTGGATTGCTGTAAAGATCACCACCATTGGCGCTTCAGTAACGCTAGAAATAGACGGCGACATGGTTGCCACTCTGGATGATCTGAACATCCATCCTCTCCTAGGTGGTGCTCCAAACAATACTGGATCGATCGCATTTGGTGGACCCTCTTCTTATACAGCCCTGTACCGCAATTTAATCGTTGCCGACACCGATGGACAGATCTTATATGAGAACAACTTTCTCCCAGAAAACAAGCAACGCACGATGATTGATTTTGCCGTTGGCACAAATCAGGTTCCCTGTACTATAGATGGTGCAAAAAGAGATCGGGCTGTATTTGGGGGGGATCTATACGTCATGGGAAGGTCACTCTATTATTCGACAGGCCGATTTGAGGCTATTCGGGGTAGCATTGACCTACTAACAAGCCATCAAACGGAGGGAGGGTATTTGGGAAATCTTTCCCCGGCCCAAGCACCACTTCATGATGAAAATACGGAACCACCAACCGACAAATTTTACTCTTTGAGTTATTCACTGTTGTTAATCACAGCAATCAAGGACTATTGGCTCCACACTGGCGATGAGAATATTGTTCGGGACGTTTGGCATAAGTTAGAGAAGCTTCTACGTTTCACCGAGAGGTTTCTGGACGGCCGCGGCTTGGTTGTTGCGCCACCGCCGCTTTCAAGTAAGTCACAAATCCTCCCATCATTTATTAATTTTCTGATTCTTTTTCAGTGGACTGGTTTCCCCTGGGTGGTCCTATCTTTGGAGCTTCTGCTAAGATAAATATGGCGTATTATGAGGCGCTGGCCTCAATGGCAACAATGAGCGGCGAGCTTCACATGACTGATAGCTATACAAGCCGTTTAGAGCCGCTCAAACGAAGTATCATGGAGCATATGTGGAGCGAGAAAGGACAAGTGATGAAGATGAGTTGCACATCGGACCCACTGGGAATCTGCCAAGATGTGAACGCCTACGCTGTTGCGACTGGTATTGCACCACCCAAGTCAGACAGGTTAGGGTCTGACTATACCGAAAACCCTACAGCCTACCAAGGCATCGAAGGTTGGGATAGGATAAAGATTATTAGCCCTTATGCGACCGGCTTCGCAGCAGAGGCTCATTTCATCGACAATGATCCTGAGGCGGCAATCAAACTTATCAAGCATGTCTGGGGAATGATGGCGGATCCATCCAACGAAAATTATTCTGGCGCACACTGGGAGGCAATGAAACCCGACGGCACGCCATTTGGACACGATACTTCACTTGCTCATGGTTGGTCAACTTGGCCAACATTTCTTTTACCTCAATATCTCGGAGGTTTAGCGCCACTCGAACCGGGCTGGAGGAGGTGGTCGGTTAAGCCACTGCTTGCCGGATTGTCAGAGGTCGATGTTACTTTAAAAACGGTGGCGGGTGTCATGCAGATGTCATTGAGAATACAAGATGGAAATAGTGAAGGGCAGATTCGAGTAACGGTCCCGAGGGGAACTTACTGTGTCGTAACCCCACCTTCTGGTTGGTTATTAGACTCTTCTGAAAAGAACACTTCTAAAAACGGGACATTGGTTGTTGAGGGAGAAGATGTAGAAATAGTTGTTGGCATAGTAAAGAAGGTCACTTCATAGAATAGAAGAATGATACTCTAGTCCTATTTACTGTTTATGACTCGACAATGTGTGTGTGTATTTTATAGATCCTACCTAAATTGTGATGAACAATGGGATGTTATGAATGAACAATGGGATGTTATGAGGCGTTGTAATCATAATACTAAATGAAAGACCTGATATGTTTGAGGTCCATCGCGCTGTCATATTATGTTTGTTGCTCAATCTGCTCTATCATCGTTTATAGTAAGTACTAACAGTAAGCCAGGTGTATACCATTTTAAGAATAGACCTGCTTGAGTTGCAATGTTAATAAGTACTTTGAGAGATTGAAAGAGTGCGGCAGTAACGATTGCATTTAGAGTCTTATATATATACATTCTCAGGCCAAAGGTCTAAACAAGTAACCTCAATACAGCAAGTTAAATCAGCTCCTGTGAATCTAAATATCTACAACCCCTCCCAAGAAAAGCCCTGTTCAAGATGAATTTGCGCGACCAAATCGCCAACGTGAATCTTAAATTCACCCGCCTCCGCACGCCAGCACTTGGTCTCTTCATCCCAGTAGCTAAAGGCGTACTTCTCTTTCATGCAAAATCTGATAGTCTCCGATGTTTGCGGCTCGAGGTGCGTTTTTTCGAAGGCCTTCAGTTCTCGAGATGGTCGAGTGACAGATGAGACCACGTCCTCGACATATACTTGCACAACCTCTGCACCACTGACGGGCCCAGTGTTGGATAAGACTACCTCCACTATAATTTCATTATCTCCAAGAGCAGTTGCTGTGCTGGACCTTGTAACTTTGAGAGATGAAAGTTCAAATGACGTGTATGATAATCCGAACCCAAAAGCAAATTGAGGCGAATTAACCCAATCATGTCGGTATCCCAATCGTACTCCTTCACCGCACGAAATCTCCCATCCCCGAGTCGTTTCTTCGGCTGGGAAAGATTGATATGATGGCGTATCCTCCAGCTTCTTAGGCCAAGTTACAGCAAGCTTGCCACTTGGGTTCACCTTGCCGTACAGAACCTCAGCAAGAGCATTGCCTCCTTCTTGACCCAAGAAATGGGCGCAGATAATTGCGTCAACATCATCTATGAACTCTCGCACATCGATTGGATTTCCGCAATGAAGAATAAGCACACTTCTTCGACTCGCAGCTGCCACCTCTTTGATCATCTTGACTTGGTTGGCAGGTAGGGTGATTTCAGTCATATCGAAACCCTCGGATTCGTATTCTGAATTGCGTCCAGCAAATATGATAGTCGCATCTGCGTGCTCTGCAATGGTGACAGCTTCAGATATTGCGTCACAATCAGAATACTCCTCTATGTAGCAGAGTTTGGCTCCATGGACCAACGGCTCGCCTGTCATTGATGCTGGTTTATGTGGCTGGACTACCAACTTCAGGAAGTAAGGCATGCCTGCCTTCATTTCGACCTGGCAGCGAACTTCAAGGCGTTCAGGCTTAAAGAGGAAGTCTTCGACTGTGATTCCCGACACTGTCTCGGACAGAACCTAGAGTGATTATTAGCTAAGTAGACAAGGATATATGTGGCTATACTTACTTCTTTCCCATTGACAGTAAGAAGGAAAGAGCCAGTAGCGTGAATTCCTATAGTATGTAGCCCAGTAGTGGTGGGGATGAGAGTAGTAGACATCTCATAATGAAATCCTTCTGCCTTTAGGCCTGGTTTGATTCGACCGAGCATGACAACCCGAGGAATGTTTTGAAACTCTTCGGTAACTGGAGTCTCAATCCCGTCGTTGAAATAGCTCACGTCAACGCCATGCTCGCCATTTAGTGCGAACATCCTCTCTTCAGCACAGATTGGAATAGTAACATGTACCTTCACACCCTCAGAACCCTTCACAAATTCTGGGTGTGAATGTAGTGCTTTAATTGAATCAATCGGCCGTTGGAGATACTGAGGCGGCGCAGATGCACTGCCACCTCCAGATATTGGTGGAGCAGTTGCAGCAGATCCGATCACAGCTAACTTCTGAGTTTTCTGTAGAGGCAATACTGACTTCCTATTCTGCAGCAGAACGATGCCTTCTGTTCCAATCTCTTTGGCCAAACAGTTCCCTGATTCGTCATCAAGAGATTTTTCCGGTTCCGTGGAGTGGCTTTCAGCAGTTCGTTCGATCAGCCGTAAGACGTTCGCAAGTCGCTGGTCCACTAGTTTTTCATCCACTGTTCCATTCTGAACATTTTTAACCAGTGATGCACCTCGAAAGACGGATGGACCTGGCATTTCCAGATCTAAACCTGCTTTAAGTGCCGCAGTCTCAGAGTTGGTTCCGTACCAATCGGACATGACACAGCCATTATATCCCCAGTCGCCTCGAAGGACGTCCTGTATCAATGGGATATTTTCGCTACAATATACGCCATCAACTTTGTTGTATCTTGTAAAAAATTAGCAGACTTCTTTACACCAGGTTCAGAGGAGTCTTACGCCGTCATGAGGGCCATAGGATCAGAGTTGCGAAGCATGACCTGGAAAGGTGCCAGGTAGATCTCTCTCATCGTCCTCCCGTCTAAGGATTCGGTAACATCTTGTACTCTCCTCTTTGTCTCACACTCATTGCCCACGAAATGCTTTGGGCACGCACCAACTCCTTCCGATTGAATGGAGTTTACCAGTGCCGCACCAAGTTCTCCCGTAAGTAATGGATCTTCGCTAAAAAATTCGAAATTTCGGCCTCCACGAGGATCGCGATGCATATTCATGGAAGGCCCTAGAATGACTTGAGCAGATTTGGACTTTGCCTGCGCTGCCAGCTTTTTTCCCATGCGAGTAAGAAGTTCCCGGTTCCATGTTGCTCCTAAACAAGCTGTACTTGGGAAGCAGAGTGTTGAAGTTCCATTGTGGAGATCGCTGCCTTTGACGCCATTCACAGTATCGACTAGCTATGAGAGCACAATTGTCAGCGGATATCATGTTGCAAGGCTTCTGTGTATTTGGACCAACCTTCAATGGAGAAATACCGAGACGAGCAACGCCTGCAGTGTTAACGAAATTTGTGCCAGATAGCAGTTGGACTTTTTCTTCTATCGTAAGCTGCTTTATGATCGGTTCTGACGATGATGTATCGGTTGTTATTTGCCCAAGTGCAAAGTCCGTGTGTGTTGCAGGGGTCGTTGGATGTTTCGAAAGGTCTGTAGCTAGAGCTACTGGTATGTTGCCAGTGGCCATTGTACAAGGTTTGAGAAAAAGAAAGACTGCGAAACGTATATTCTCGTATATAGTCCAACACAACGACTGGTAATGATATGGGATGGTAAGAGCGAACTAAAGATACGAGGCTCGTAGCTTATAACAGAAATGTATCAGCATCAATATCTAAAATACCACGTTCATTAGGCCTAGCCCACGGACCCGGGCTCATAAACGTCGCCGATGAGACTAATGCCAGTTTCGGCATATCCACAGCAGGCCACTCTCCACAGTCCCCGGGATGCGGATTGTTGTGTTACGTAGAATTTGGTTTTTATTGTCCACTTCAACCAAGTACACCACAAGCCGCGGCACAATTTAGTTCCAAAAGCTGAGAGCACCCAAGACATGTCCACTTCCACACCCCAATAGTCCACATTCCACTAGTCCCCACAATCAACACCCCCACAGGACCCACAGTCCACATCCTGAAGTAACTCCACACCCAACAGTCTAGATCCAACAACGTACATCGTTAGATCTTCACCGACCTCAAGCACAGGCACATCCCTCGTCGATTTTAGTCCACTACCGACATCATTTGCCGACGCCTTTTACCTCAATTCTAGGAACAACACCAAAGGCTAGTCCTGTAAGGCGGCAGCATGGCATCACGCCCGAGCGCGTGGAGAAACATCCTTCGGCGACAGCCATTATCGCCAAGAAACATTTCCACAATTCCACACATTTCTCTACCACTAGAAATTCCTGTCGAGGAAGAAACTCTACCTTACTATAAACCTGAGCATTACTACCCAGTCAATATTGGAGAGGTATACGGGGATAGATATGAGGTCGCAGGAAAACTTGGCTATGGCGCATACTCAACAAGTTGGCTATGTCGAGATCTCCAGTGGGTAACTCCGTTGCGTGCAACTCCCATAACCCCTCGTAACAAGTCGCTCGTAGGGATAAACATTATAGAGTATTGAAGGTCTCCACGTTTCTACCAAAATTTCCCAATGCAACAAATCGAGAGACGAAAATTTATGGCCACATCGCGAAAATCAAATCTGCGCATCCAGGGCAGGCACTGGTCCGCGAGTTTTACGATTCATTCGATCTCCAAGGGCCCGACGTTAGGCATCGCTGTCTGGTGCTAGAGCCCATGCATATGTCGCTTCTTGAGATGATGAGCCCGAACCCGCGGCCATTTGATCTACGACTTCTCAAAATGACAGTTACGCGCCTTCTATTGGCCCTGGATTTCTTACATACTGAAGCCGGGGTAATTCATGCTGGTACCACGCATCACATTTGTCTTATACGGGGATGTAATACTGACTAGAACTAGACCTGAAAACTGATAACGTAATGCTTAGTATCGAAGATGGTGGCATGTTGTCGGACTTCGTGGAAGCAGAAGTTGACTGCCCCACCCCCAGGAAGCACATTGATGAGTCGCGTATTATCTATAAGAGCCGAAAATTTAGGAAACCTGGTAAAGCAAAAGGCTACGAACTCCCAACTCTGTGTGACTTTGGTGAATCACGAATAGGAGCGACACAGGAGTCCAACCCGTTTGTACAGCCGCATATTTACCGTGCGCCAGAGGTTATGTTTGACATGCCATGGGGGAGCGCTGCAGACATTTGGAATCTAGCTGGACTAGTGAGTACGCCATTCTCCAATAGCCCATTGCCTCGCTGACATCTGAGTAGATTTGGGACCTATTTGAAAGCGAGCATCTGTTTGGAGACGTATTCGACGCGAGAGGCGGCCATGATCTGTTCAAGCATTTTGCGCTCATAGTCGCTTTGATTGGGGAACCACCGAGCGAATTTGTCGAACGCAGTGAGACGACAGGGCAGTGTTTTGACACGAATGGTAAGCGCCCTGCCTCCGCGCTGGGAAGTTTTGTGCTAATCGGACGCACATGTAGGCACCTGGATTGCCCACAAAGACGCAGCGATACCATTGGTCTCCCTGGATGGCTTGGAGAAAAGACTCTCTGGACACGAAAAGCAGCTGTTCATTCAGTTTATGGGGTCAATGCTCAAGTGGATGCCAGAGGAACGGAAGAATGCAAAGCAGCTGCTTGAAGATCCATGGTTGCTGTGATATTTCGACTGGGCGTTTCTTTGCCTGACCATCTTCACAGGAAATTATGACAAGGTGAAGCTGGACGATTTCAAAGACCCGGCACACATAGCTCTTATTGGAAAGCGGCCAGAGTTACGAGAGAGCCCATGCCAACTATCCTCTGTCGAGTTAGTCTAATTGGTTTGTTGCAGCACCAAGCTGCGATGTAAGGAACAGAGCTCTAGAAAGCGTCCAAGGGCCCAAGAAATTTCCTGAGGCGAATACGGGAAGATAACAGGGGCGGGGAACCTTCCAGGGGGATGACAATCACCAGTCACCCAAATCATCATAATCCCAGCGAAGATACGGTGTTGGAAGTAATTATCATGGTGCAGCATACGAAGTCTGTGCGGAAAACGTGTATGGTACGTTCACACTTACTCCAGTGCCTTCGCCGCCACAACAACCCCCCATCTCAACGCACGCCTTCGGACATTGTCCGCGCCTCCAGTCGTCCCAACATTCTCCTGGAATAGACCGCATCTTCGCCATCCGTCCAACTGCTCAATTAGCCCCCGTATTACCAGTTGCAAGCCATCTCTCTGACGGGCCAGTACAAGTCTGTCTCCTTGGCAAACCCACAGGCACCCCAGATCGTCCCTGTGTCGGCGTAGCAAGTCTTGTGATTGAGATCCTTCCAAATGCGGTGAGACCTCTTGTTTCCCTTATCGACACAGATACTCTGCTTTCATCCACATGACGTGAAATCCGCACACCCGTCATAACTGGATGTGGTAGAAACGCATTATCCGCAGTTGTTGACACGGATCTTGTAGATGAACCATGCGAGCTTGTTGTCCACGCTCTCGTCCTGTCAGAACTGAATCATGAAGTCGAAGCTGGCGTTGCTGTCGGGGCAGGCGCCCTGGCTGCAGCCGCTTCGTTCGGAGATCACGTTCACATCGGTGGCGTTGATAGTGACACTGACGGGGTCATCGACAAGCACTCCAGCGGCGACTCCAGCAAAGGCGATCATCGCCACGAGGGCATTCTTTAAAGTGAACAAAGTTGAAAGCTGTCTTCAAATTCTCTTGGCGATTGGGCAGGTCAATGTAAAGATGGTGTCGAGGAGTTTTCTGATATCCATCTAACATAATGTGAGAGATTAGAGAGTTTTTATACCACTTGAGCCTGGCCTGTCAGACGAAGGACTCCGCCATCAAGATAATGCTCAGAGATCAGGATTATGGTTTGCATTAGCACCCGCATTCTAAAATCTAAAAGCACACCTCTGGCCAACCTCTGATTGAGACTTTGCATAAGTCCGTTGCTGTAGGATCACCATCCCGACTATCAACCGGCGTCGTGCTTCTGTAGGAGCCAGTCCTTACAAATAACGTTCCATGCTAGCCCTTTCCATTCGCCACAGCGCCCAGTCCCATGAACTTTAAAATCGCCAGCGCCCAATGCGCATGCACGTATCCTACCATCGCATTTGCGCGCATATCGAGTTTCTAGTTTGGTGAAGCGTGCTGTCATACAGAGTGTCAGTTGCGGTAATACCAAGGCGGGGAATCAGTTGAGAGGGCCCAGGCAGGCCTCTGCGCATAGTTCAGGGATGGTAAGAACCAAGCCGCGGGCGACAAGTTAAGCTTAGCTTAGTACCCCAGCATTGGAATAGGTGAGGCAGGAACGGCGGAGGAGACTGGGTATAGAATTGGGGTTTTTATGACCGCGCCTTGCCCCCTTTGCGATGGCGACTTGCCCTTCGAGTGTCGGGCATGAAGCTGGGTAAAACGCGACAATGAGCGGGCATTCTGATCCGCAGTCTTTGCGTGGGCCCTTTGTCGTCGCTTCAATTCAGGCGCCCCTTACTCACGAGCCCCAGTTCACTGGTTCGCTACTGGTCACCTAGCTCCCCCATGGGCATTAAAAGTCACAATTTTACCTGCCACCACTTCAAAGTTGATGACAGTATATCACAGCGTGAGTGGAATGGGGCTGACGCCTGTGGCTGAAGACCTTCTTGCCGTGCCGTACCACAGTCCGAAAATGGGACTGTACACAACACAGGTAAGGGTCAGAAAAAGCACATGGACCCCATTTAAGCTTTGAATATTTATGGCGACTGTTGAGAAAGTCGACGCCTTTAACTGCTCAGGGTTATAATTATCGTGTCTATTTATTTATTTGTTTTTATCAGCCGGAAACTTCGAAATCAAATGTTTGCTATCAGCTTCTTACTATGCACTGTCCCTTTTGGGAATTTTTAGGCGGCACAAGCAATTTGGTTGCCGACACACACCAGGCAGAAACCAAGCCAAGAAACGCCATATCTGACACCAGCCACCGCCATCAAAGCTCAGCCCTGAGAGTTGAACCTCGCCCATTTCACATGCAAATCCAGCTTCACGATGATAAGAAGAGGAGAATTCGTCATGAGCAACCATTTTCTTAATCCCCCCGTAACACGACAATACCCAATACAAAATGAGTTCCGACACAGATAATGGGGTAGTGGAAGAACCACAGGAACCTGCACCACCCGAGTATGAGCAGGGGGCAGAACCGACGCCGCCTGAATATGACCCCGGAACAGAGCCTCTCCCTGAATACCATGGAGAACTTTCTGGCCTTGAGAGCATTCTGCATGCTCGAATGAACAGTAGTGCAACTTTAAGCCACGACGATATAACTTGGGACTTGGAGACTTGGCGCCAATATGCCCAGATTTACCCCCCCTCGACTAAATCCTGGGATGAGAGGGATGCTAAAGAAAACGCTTTTGCCGCGTCAAGTTTGTTCTTGGGAATTAATCTGGGAAAGGACGATGTTATCGCATTCTTGATCGAAAATGGTTTTGTTACGCCGAATACGAAGCTGGCCGAGGAGACCCCATTACTACGTGCAGTGGCAAAAATAAATGTGCGGGTGGTGAAGCAGCTTCTTGATTTGGGAGCAGAAAAAGATGCGCTCGGTTCTGCTGTAAGTTGAATTGTTAATTTTATTTAATAGGCTTGTCTAACACATTTTAGTCCAGATACTATGATCGTGACGAGGGAACCGTACACGTCTATCGTACCCCGCTTCAACATGCAGCATCGTTGGGTCATCTTGTGCTTGTGAAGCTCTTAATGGAAACTTACCATTGCGATGACTCCATAGTGGCCCCTGACGGTCAAACCGCGCTGCGCCTTGCAGCTGAGAATAGGCATCACGAGGTAGTTGACTACCTACCATCGCGGAGATCGGGAGGGTTTCAACGATGGAAGCACACACACAGGAAATCTCTGCGGCGCACCAAAAGGGCTATGTCAAGAATCGTCGACTTTCTAAAGTTCTTTTGCTGGTCTGTTCCGAAGTTCCTTTTGTGGGACATCCCAAAGAATACGATTGTCAAGCCGATGATAAAGGGCTGTGCGTGGTGCTGGAAAAATCGAAAGGATTTTGGCCCATGGTGCAAGCACGAACTACTTAATCTACCGGGAAGGGTTGCACGATTTGGGAAGGGGGTCGGTAAAGGTTTAGCAAAAATCCCACGAGGTTGTTGGGACTTTGGAACCAAGACCCTGCCACGATGGGTCAAAAAGATTTCGATTTGGTTGTGGAAACTGGTCTCCGAAAGATTACCGAAGGCCCTTAGTATCCTGGCGCGATGGATCTCGAGCATCATTACCTCTTCGGCTAAGGCAGCTTGGAACGTCATCTTGAAGATACTCTCGCTCCTGTCAACAGTGGTGGAGGCCGTCATATCATTTCTTCGGAGAGTTACGCTGACTGATGTCTGGAATGGTTTCGTCGAAGTCCTAAAGGCGGTATTTATGACCTTTCCGAAAATACTCCTATCTTGGATAAAAGCCTTCGGCAAAACATCCTACAAAGTGTTGAAGGCACTGTTTGGGACGGCCGGCAAGATCCTCTGGTACTTTGCGTTCGCACTTGGCTGGGTAATTATTTTCATCCCAAGACAGCTGTGGAAAATTGTTAAAAGCTTTGGAGAAAGTTTCATGAAGGCATCTCATGAATTAAGAGTTTGGTTAAATCCCAAGGCAAGGTGATAAGGGAAAGCGTATCGAATTCTTGAGGGGTCTGTTGTACACCTCCGGAGGTGCTTGCGAGCCTATGATACCCATGATACATATATAATATAACTCACAAACACTCCGCGTTAAGCATGATGTTTTTGATCATCCACCAAGAGTTGATGCGTGGACGGCCATCCATGTCGTCAAGCGATGCAGCGGAGTAACATTTCCACCGCGATTACTAGTTTCCACAAATATAACCGCGAATAACTTCAGACTCCCACTACCACTAAAAATATAATTATCTCTCTCCACGCACGCCCCGTGCACCCCAACTTGCATAATGCGTCTCATAAACACCACCACTCTTGCCATCAAAGTATTTTTCGATGGCCACGCACCCCCTTACGCAGTCCTCTCCCATCGCTGGCACGATGGTGAGGTCTCTCTCCAGGAAATGCAAAACGGCACTGCCGTTGAACGGCCTGGCTATGTGAAGATTGTGCACACATGCGCGCTGGCAGCTCGCGACGGGCTGGGTTACGCCTGGGTGGATACGTGCTGCATCGACAAGACTAGTAGCGCTGAGCTCTCGGTGGCTATCAACTCTATGTACCGGTGGTACCGGGAGGCGGCGGTTTGCTATGCCTTTATGTCGGACGTCGAGGATCACGATGTGGAGGCAGATGTGGGAGCGGCGGCGTTTGCGAGTAGTGCGTGGTTCTCGCGTGGATGGACGCTTCAGGAGCTTCTAGCTCCGTCGAAGGTAGAGTTTTACAATGTGTCGTGGCACAAGATCGGGACGAAGGCAACATTGGGCACAGTCATTGTGGCCAAGACAGGGATTGATATGGATGCACTCAATGGTGGTGATCTGGCGGCGTTCAGCATTGCGCGGCGCATGTCCTGGGCCGCGGGGCGCAAGACGACGGTCCCAGAGGACACCGCGTACTGTCTGTTTGGGCTGTTCGGGGTCAGCATGCCAATGCTATACGGTGAGGGCGATCGGGCTTTTATCCGCCTGCAAGAGGAGATCATGAAGCACTCCGCGGATCACTCGCTGTTTGCATGGAGTTCCAACGAACCCGGCGCACGGGGTCTGCTCGCTCGGTCCCCAGCCGACTTCGTGGGTTGCGCAGATATCATCGTTACACGCGAGCGTTGGAACAAGACCCCATACACCGTCACGAACCTAGGACTGTCGATTCAGCTCCCCATGATGCCGTGGGCTATGGAGACATATCTTGCGGTGCTGGACTGCGAGCGTGCCAGAGTGCCGGACAGTCGCGTTGGAATTTTTCTGCGATTTCTTCCTCAGGCCGACCAGCACGCTCGTGTTGCACTTGAGGGGGAGGATACGTTTGTTTTCAGAGAGGAGCTGGCGGAGAAATTGATGTATAGAAGTGTATTTGTGCAGCAGCATCTATGGGGAATGACCCTAGAACCGCAACGCTTCTACGGGTTCTACCTGCGGAATTTCTCGTCACCAATCCATACGGTGACAAAGACAGAGAGCGAACAGATATCATTGTCAACAGAGCTCTTGACTCATGACAATACGAGGAAAGTCTGTTGCGGATCCCAATGATGCTGAAAAATCATACCTTTACAAACCAGTTCCAAAACATTTCCCAGGAGTAAAATGTCAGCCACTGAGTACTTATGACGTGGTGCTATTCAGAATTTTGGCTTTACACGGGTTTGTCAGGTTAGATTATGAATCATGTAAAATATTAGCGTTATTACTTAGTGCGACCTAGAATAGATTAGTGAACACTGAAGGCACTAGTTACTCGGCGTTTGAGGTAGGTTCCCAAGGGTGTCATACCTGTAAGGACAATCATGACCGGGGCTGGGGGACTTGACACTGCGTGAGAGACCACTTGATGTCTAGTGAAATCACTCCATCACGGCAGTGTTGTAAATAGTTTGATCAGGACGGAGGGAGAAGGTGATAGACTCAGTTTATCTTTATTGATATAAGTAAGGAACTTCTATTTCAATGATTTTCTCTAATTACTTGCTCTCGGATCCAAGTAGTTGCGTGGAGACAACCCCAAGTGTATTTCCTTCTCAATCCTCAAAACTACTTCTCTCTAGGCATTAGAGAAGCAAATGGATAACAATATACCTCAAATTATCCTTACAGGGCCCAAGTCCGTACGGTTACTCAGACTGTACTCGGCCTCTCCGCACTGTCTAGCAATCCCATCAGCAAACAAATACCAGGTCCACCTCGCTTCGAATTCTATGCCATCATACAGCCCACTGAGCCTGACTGTCTCAAAACCTTTATTTCCAGTTGCTTCAAAAAGTCTCCTTGTTGTCCCTACAGTCAGCCCTACAAGCTCCGCAAACCATAGGCCATTCAACTGCCTTCCCACCGTCAGGTCTAGGGTTACTCGAAACTCGATATCTTAAACCAAGGTTGTAACAGTTTCTTGGAATTACGGGTACAGAGGTAGCTGCCCAGCACACCCCTGGTGGTAGCTGATAAGGCTCTGACCCACGTCTATCACTAGAGAAGAGAAGTCGTCTAGGAGCATAGGACAGGTTCCAGAAACAATGAAGGGTACTGCGACGGATGCCTGACTATTCGGAGGTCATATAAAAATAGTTCCGCTGGGATTGTTGGTGTGGAGTAGAGAGTAATCTGGATGGAGAGGAGATAAGTCGTACAGTGCCTCCGTTGTAGATAAATCTGGGCATCGTTGGAGATCATCTGGAATAACTTTAATGCATGAAAAGGAGACCAAAGGAGCGTTTATCATACATGTACCTGCCAAGCGACGTATCAGAGGCCAAATGTGTAACTGATGCATAGCAAGGCGACTATGACAGGTAAGGGACGATTGAATATCATAGTGGAAAACATAGCGGGGGTGTAAATACTCAAGGATAAGGAATCTCGTTTAATTTAGAAAATTCTAGTGATGCTGTGGAATAGAGAAATCAAGTTAGAAGGCTGATGGCTGTTGAAGACCGAAATGCTTTTACCCAGGCTGTAAAGCAGAATAGGATTAAGAAAGATAGAATAGGGTATGTCAGTAAGAGGTGAAATGCAGAAGAGGATCGAGACCAAATATGTTGCGGGACCTGTCTGGCCAACTAAGAAGCAACGACGGGATGGCCATGCTATAAAATTTCGAAACACTACCACTATGTACAGTATGTGGCTGGGTCATCCAGTTGATGTAGTGGTACTGTAGGCGATGCAGTAGGTAGGCGTGAAAGAGACCCCCCAATCACAGACCACCCAGCCATGGACCACCTGCACGACCCGGGGCGGCAGAAAACGCGTCGTAGGAAGTGCCCGTGCGCAAGCGGTAGGAAAGCGCCAGCCAATGAGCGGCACGAGAAAGGAAACTGATAAAGGTTTCCTTCTAGATTACTGTTTACGAAATGTGTTATCAATCACTAAATTCGCACCCCTCATCCAGCCTATAAACTTGGCAACCAGTTGAATCTTCCATAGATCGAGGGAAGACTAATCTATTTCAAGCGATAGATGCTACAGAACTGTTGTCCAGTTTAGGTCTCGGACAGAATCAGCCCACGTCTTCATGTGATAAGATGGATCAATAATCTGCTCATGCTAGCACGTTAGCAGGCTTCAGGGTTCATTCTCTGGAATTTGGGTGTATCTGACCGTCCTCGCATCAATGATAGCATCGCCAGAAATGTAGTTAACGCCTTCTCCGAGCATTGATACCAATTCCTGGGCGCCCTGAGCGATCGCCGGAGGAAGTCCAAGTTGCTCCATCTGCTGCCGATATTCCTCCTGACTGACACGTTTGAAATCGGCTTTGACATTGAGGCCTGTGATATCTGGTCAGATCGCGTAAGTTCCCCTATGAATAACACTATCTGGTTTAAAACTGTAAACTCACATTCCGCCCAAGTCCGCAGCTTGTCTTTTTCACTGATCCATTCCGAGTAAATCGCCACTATTTTCCCGTGGTACTTTTTGCCTCCTTTCAATATCGAATCCACAACAATTCCAGTGTCCACGGCAGAAACTGAGGGGATACGAGCGGAGCTGTCATATGGCCTCGACAACTGATAAGTATTCTCTGCCACCTAATAAATATAGATTGTCCTGTCAATATTTCGCATATATTTAAGACAGCGTGAGCAGGAATACGGTATTTGCTGACCTTGACGGGAGAAAATACTGGTAACAGCCAGTTTGAATGATACAGGCCTAAATAAATAGTCGTAGTTTTGGTCCAAAGAGCCGGAAACTTCTCCCGAATTCCTCTTTCGATCCTTGATTTGGAGTTATACGGGAGGTTATTCTTGTACTTGCCGTTGAATAATTTCTCAGGATTACTTAATCCACTGAACACGAAATGCTCTAGGCTATTGACATCAGCGGCCGCCTCCGCGATGGTCAAGCCTTGAGCCACTTCTTTGTCCACTGAGAGAACGCCCCAGAAGTCAGTATTGTGAAATATCACTTGTGCTCCAGAGACAGCCTGACGGATGCTTGACGCATCATCGAAATCTCCGGCAACCACAGACGCTCCAAGAGCTTCAAGAGCCTTGGCCTCTGGTTTCGAGGGATCTCGAGTTACGGCTCGCACTTGAACTAGATGCTTCGATTCTTGCAATAAGTATCTGACAATGGACGAACCCTACAATAAAAAAACTTAGTCACACACATCGTCTCTGCTTTAGGACAATGGATCAGACCTAAGCTCCTGTAGCAGCCATGACAACTACCAATCTTTTTGGAGCGACGTCCATAGTTGTCATTTTCTGAATTTCGAATAATATGAAAAAAATAGAGGTCGGCCAATGCACCGTAATAGCTTGCTTCGAGATAAGATAGGAGTCACGAGTTAAAGGATGACTAGAGATTTTCTCCTCGCGATGGTGTTCAACTGCGTTTTGTATGTCAGGTTTACATATTATGTGCCACATATTAGGCCCTAGAATTCATATGTAACAGAACCTTTAAGTAGTAAATTTGGCAGGTTAGATTATTAATCACGTAACTATAGGCGATGTAACATACCAGCACCTGGAAGTGACTAAGATTTACAATCCCCGGCTAACAACGCACTGATAGTAACCTAAATGCTAGGAAGATAATCAGTTGTGACGAATATTAAACTCTTACGGTCACAGAAACCTGCTTGGACCGTGCTTCCACCAATCAAGTACCATTCGTCGTGGATATATGATTCTACCCAGTCTCGGCCGCTGGAGAAGTTTGATTACTGATCTGAAACCAGGCTTTGTCAGTTGCATATCTATGACTTGCGAAATCCTGACCAGGGTCAGTTTTGGGTGGCAGAAAAATATTTATGCCCTAAATACGCCCGACTTCTACGGGTAGTGACGTTGTGTAGTGATTCCTGCTTTGAAATCGTTTAACGGTATTACTGATTGGGATCGTCTGTAAGGCGCAATGCTACCCACAGTAATCTGTCGCCACGGGGTCTGTTCCGCAGTAAGGAGACTAAATTGGCTGATAAATCGCCATCCGAAGCTCTATCCCCGAAGCTCCTTTCGGAATTATGCTACGGCAATGATTCAACTGTTGATGAGTGACGAAAGTTTAACGACATTAAGAATTCCCTAATTAGGACAATAGAGTGGTGCTTACTTAATCATGGTTGTAGAGGACTTTGTCTGGTATCTCAGCTGAAATGGTCGTTGTAACACAGCCATGCACCCAATTCAATCAGACACATTTTCGGAAATCGTCGCACACATTTATAAAAAGAGGTGCTCGATCTGACGCAAGACTGTATTATAGTAGAATAGGTTAGCATATGTAATCGTCGGTCTTTCCGCCCTCCCTGGCGGTCGGCGCAAGCGAGTGGCACGCGAAAGCAAGTGGCACGCGTCAAATAGCCGAAACCACCACTTTTGTATGTAGAATAGCGATGAATTACTACATTGAAAATGCCCACAACTGTTCCAATTCCAATGCAACGCCGTGAAGCTATTCAGGAGGCCGTAGCCTTTAAGGCTGAGCACCCTACGGAGCAAGCCTGTACTGGTGCACGAATATATCACGTAAATGAATCCTCCGTACGCTCGAATATACGTCGTCGACGCGCCGGAGTCCCTACTCAACATGGAGGCCAGAATAAGGTCCTTTCCACCGCTCAAATCGAGGCCCTAACGAAGTATATTGAGGATATGTATCTGTCAGGTCTAGGGGCCACGAAACAGATGGTATTTGGTGCAATAGCCCATCTTCGAGCGGCGGAGAACCCACCGAAAAAGCCTCCATCGATACGTTGGTTCCAGACCTTTCTCAAAGGCCACCCGGAGCTCTTCCGTACGGTGAAAACGAAGCCTATCGCTATTGAGCGTGTTTCTGCACAAGATATCGATGAAGTCCGGAAGTGGTTTATCAATTGGACAGCTTTCTGCGAGAAACACCATATCAAGTCGTCAGATGTATTAAATTTCGACGAAACTGGCTTCCGAATAGGGGTTGCTTCTGGCGAAGAGATTCTGGTTCCAACGTACGTAAAGGAGGTTAATTATTAACTCCCGCTATATGAATAAGTACCTTTGCTAACAATTTATTAGCCAATATACACAGCCAGCCTAGAGAACCGGAAATCTATTACTCTTGTTGAAACCATCGCTGCTGACGGTACTACAATTCCACCTACAATAATCGTACAAGGAAAATACCATATGGAAAGCTGGTATATAGAGCTTAGAGCTCATGGAGTTGAAGTTCACCTCTCAGAAACAGGATATACGAATACACAACTTAGTTTGGAGTATTTAGACCACTTGAATCGACAACTCCCTCTTGAGCGGCCGAAGGTCCTTCTAATGGACCAACACGGAAGCCACATGGACCCTCTATTTACGTTGAAAGCTATTGAATATGGGATACATCCGTACGCCTTTCCAGGACACCTTACACATATATTACAGCCTCTAGATGTTGGTGTTTTCTAGGCCTATAAACACTGGCATCGAAAGGCCGTACAATACGCGATTCGGAGCTTAGATATCAATTACAATATAGCTTCATTTTTCCGTGATTTAGATGGAATCCGTGATGATACATTCAAAAAGGGTACAATCCAGGGTGCCTTTCGAAAAGCTGGAATTTGGCCAATCAACGTTCATCAAGCCATTGAGAAAATGAAGGTATATCAGCCTCCGGAGGCTCCAAAGAGCCCTATACTACCCCAATTGACCCCTCGGAAATTCGTTGATGCGGAATCAAGCATATGTCAACTACAGGATGAATTGGAGCAACGTCAATTAAGTAGTCCAATCCGTGGCCGAATTGAGTCAGTATTCAAAGGAACCAAGCCTCTCCTATTGTACGGAACGTTAGTTGAGCTTCAATTAGATCAATTACAGTCTAAGGTCAAGGCCCAACAGATGGCAAAAACACGGAATCGCCGGGTAATTCAACGCTCAGGGGCTCTGACAGCAGAGGAAGCGACAGCAAGGATTGCAGAGAAAGAGGCTGAAGCGAAGGCTAAAATAGAGAAGCGACGTCAATATCTCATCAGGGTTACTCGGAATAAGGTCAAAAACGAATACAGAGCCCATGGAGTTATTGCTCGCCGGCAGGAAAAGGTCCGGCTCCAACAGGTCAAGGAGTTCTCACGTGGTGGAGTTAGAAGTGGGAATAGCCTCATTCCACCAGAGCTCTTGGTTCCGATTCCGGACCCTGAAAAAGCTCTTACGGATCAGGATATTGAGCTTCAAGTGAGAGAGATATTGATTACGATGCCAGAGTTCTTAGGAGTTGTAATTCCAGATACAGATATTACGGTTGGGCTGGGTAGAACTACTCAGGATGCAATAGATCCTAGGCTTGAATTTGAATCACAACAGGATTATATAAGCCTTGGGAATAGCTTCAATTCTGACGACGACGACGAGGTTCAATTCAATTTGTATTAGTTATGTAGTAATAGGCATTTTCAATGCAGTAATTCATCGCTATTCTACATACAAAAGTGGTGGTTTCGGCTATTTGACGCGTGCCACTTGCTTTCGCGTGCCACTCGCTTGCGCCGACCGCCAGGGAGGGCGGAAAGACCGACGATTATCAATATAAGCGAGTTGCCTCATCAGGACGGGCAGTCTACAGCTGCGACAGCGACAGCAGACTGCGAATAGGTTCAATGGCGCGTTGACGCTTGTTGGTGATAACCCTCCAATAGCCCTGGTTGGTGGCGTAATTAGCTTCGATAATCCTAGTAAATTGACGCCGAGAAGTGACTGCCCGGATTGGCTTTAGTGCCTTTCGTTGCCTTGGGATCAGAGACCCTGATCAATGCACCCCTGCTGAATATTGTTCTTTCGTAGTCTACCGCATCGAATATATGACCCGCGTATATATACTTGTTCCTCCAATATATCTCCAAACTAAGTGTAAAATTCAAGTTAGAATCAAATATGGTTTAAAAGGGTTCATCACGTGAGGTTGTAACTCAGTTAAGTAATAATATTGTTAGTATAGTGCCGTGCCAAGCCTCAGGTCTCAGGCCCGATGACGATGCTCCTAGCACTAATGAAGATAGGAATGATCTTCAAGCACACTACCCACTTCCCAACCGACGACACCTCGTCGACGAATCAAATGCTAGGATTACTAAAACCTTTCAAAAGAAGCGAATGTAGGGGCTGTTCCGGAACAGGAACAATTGAGTTCACTTTACATCACTAGTTCCCTTCTAGGCTTAGCTGGGCGTAGCAGACGTCATTCACTCACTCCATCCGGATCTCCTGGTGAGGAGTTTAACCTCCTCTTACTCCTCTATCTTAACCCCATATTCCCCTTCAGAACGCTTGGCACATATTGATACGCAGTTCATTCGCGCCAAGTATGCATGGAAGCATGTACTATCCCATCACCATGACAACGGGACAAGATGCGAGCGGAACGGCAGAAGACGCCTGTAAAAGTCCCACGCCCGAAAGCGTGCTGTTCATCAACATGACCGATCAATCGCAAGCCTCGCAAGCTTCCAACCGAAAGAAGGCTCGTTCCCACATTATGAATCGTCGTCACAGAAGGGAGGCTCGTAAGTCACACGTAAGTCAAGAACGAGGCATGCTACATGTCAAACGTGACAATCCTGACTGAATTTAGACCCTGGAACCTTCTCATAACGCGCCTGCCTCGGAAATTCCCAGAGTAGCACCGAGAAACGAAGACACACAACCGGCAGGAGTCACAGAGATGACGAGCCGCAGGATGGCGCCTACAGTTAATGGCATCGTATATCCCGTGTCGCAGATGAATTATCATTACCGAGGTCGCTGTACCTACCCCGAAAATTGGAACTCATTGGTAGAAGTCCACGAGTCGCAAGAGGCCACCAGCATCAACCGACTGAAAACACCAGAACTCGTTAGGCTAGGCATATTCAGCACTCTTCCATTTCAGCTAGATCACCGTGATCAGAACCTGTTGTTTCATTGTAAGTAGCCGTTTCAGATTTCTCCGAGGCATTCTCCCAGGGGCCGGATTGCATGTCGCCCAGGTTTACTCGGAGTAGTCTTCATGTAATACTTTGTTTCTCATTAACGAATTGCCCTCCTTGTCTATGATATTAACAACTTGTACTCGCGATCATGCTGATCTGCAATAGATAATACGGTCTTCATCTACACGAACATGCCTGTTAACTCCAAGGTAGAGTGGATGAAATTTGCTGTTACCGACGCTGCACTACTTCATATGACCTTGGTCATCTCAGCCCTGCACGTTGCACTCCTCTGTGGAAAAGCGTTCAGCGTCGATGCATTTCGACATCAAAGAGAGGCCGTCAAGATCCTCGATGCAAGGCTAAATGATCCTATGCTGAACAATACTGATCCTACTATCCTCGCCATTTCATGTCTTGCGCTAACCGAAGTAAGCATGACTGATGAATGTTAAGATTGCAACTGTTCCAATTGACATGAGTTAGATTTTGAATGCATCACCACTTAAAGCAGCCTCTCATCTTAAGGCTCTTGAAGAGCTTGTAAAGCAAAGGGGTGGCCTTCAAGCCTTGGGATTCAACGGGATTGTCCGAAGAAAAGTCCTTTGGTATAACTCTCACACCCCTCTCAAGACTGATTCTCACCTCGTGATTCAGGGCGGACATTAGCAGCGCTATTTCGCAGCAAATCCCTCCGCGCTTCCCCTATTCCTCGGAAATATTGCCTCTGGCGTTTCCATCCGATGTTCAGATCACCGTCAACACGCCAGCAGCAACTATCTGCACAGCAGAAGTTTCGAATCTTGTGTCAGCGACTCACTACCCTTCCGATATCTGTACTATCATCCACGACCTCCAATATCTATCATTAGTCGTCAGCTGTTCTAAGCGCACCGATATTACCAAAATTGACCAACTAATGTTGAGCGACCGCTTCTACGCCATCGAGAGACGTACATATGACCTGCTGCAAGCCGAAGTCAGATGTCAACCCAATGCAGCTATTCCAGCAGACGTATCGGATGATTCGATCAGGATCCCCTCCTCCCTCTATACAGCGTGCTGTCTCACAGCACTTATTTACGTCTCTCTGGCCCTTCGCGAGATTCCACCACGCGCTGGTTTTTTCAACACGCCTGTCGAACGTCTTACGAGAGTACTCCGGGATATTGATATCGTCAAAGCCTGTACTACTTACCCAAAGACATTATTGTGGATCCTGGGCACTGGCGGTGCTGCGGCACTAGGAAGAAAGCAGAGGGGTTGGTACGTGACGCAGCTGGCTGATTTCTGCCAAGAGCGGAAGATGTATGAATGGAACGCGATGAGAGTAGCGCTCGGCAATCCTATGGACCTGGCTCCCGAGTATATGAAAGAGTTTATGGACGTCTGGAATGAAGTTGAAGAGCTCAGAATCATGAGAAATTTAACATGAAATATGAACTTGCACGCATCTGTCGGTAATCGTTTTAAACTGATGTAAGCATCTGCTAAGCATCATCTTGTTCAGTTGAATTTGAGAAGTCTGATTACATGTATTAACTACCACTACTGATATGAAGGCAAGGTCATGATAGCGTCGGGTAGGGTCCTCTCTTCGTCGCAGTCTGTCGCTCCCTTAATTACTTTCCAAACTTCGCCCACAAGCTGGGCCGTCTTTGGTAGATTTAGTAGCTCCATGAAAGCTTGAAAGTCTTTCTCGAATACCTCTATGGACGATGCGTTGGAAGCATCGTTCACCCTCTTCTTGGTCATGGCAAGGGCAGTAAGCTCAAATTTGCCCACGCGCGCAGTATACTTGTCCACAAACTCATGCATTTCAACCGACGTGTCAAAGGCACGGTTGATCAATCCGTACTTCTCCCCCTCACTTGCTTCAATATCCCTTCCGGAATAGAGATACTCCAGCGCTCTTGATTTTCCCATCTGTTGGGCCATGCGCAATGCCCCTCCACCAGAAGCATAGACGCCAAGGCATGTTTCCACATGCGAGAGACGGGTCCGCCCTTTCACCCCAAAGCGCATATCGAATGCCATGGTGAAGTCGCAGCCTCCAGCGCGAGCGCACCCCTCAACGAGGGCAATGGTAACCACCGGCAGATTGGTGAGCTTATACATGAGGCCGAAGAAGAAACCTAGCGTCGGGTACTCGGGATGCATGACGGGAAGTGTAGAGTCTAGAAGGTTGTTGTATGAATTAGACACCGAGGACTTGAGGTTGCATTCATTTTATTGCTTACCAGGACGGGGAAGAAGATCTAGATGGGCGACAAAAAAGTCCATGTTTGCACTTTGGACTACGAGTATCTTGATTTCGCCATTTGCAGTAATACTGGTAAGGAGTTCGTCAAAGTCAGACATGAACTTCCAGTCACACAAGTTGATTGGAGCATTGTTGATGGTCGCCGTTAGCACAGCACCTGTCCGGGAGGTCGTGACAGTATTGTAACCCATAGCGACGAGTATCGTTAAAGAATGAAGAGCTGGAAGTTTGAGCACTCTAGCAAAGAGAATGGAGAGCTTATATAAGAGAAACTTAGCGGGGAAAACAAATATAAGACAGAAGGTTGAAGGCTGGCTGCAACCGGGCCTATCTCCTTTTAAAATGATTTTAATAGTATTACAGCATTATTATGCAATGCAGTCGATCCACTGACTGTATGCAGAAAATCAGTTAACTAGAAGTGGAATATTGCCTGAGAGGAAGGGGGGCACGACAGGGTACTGCTCACGTGAATGACGTTGTGCGCGAGCTGATTAGAATGATTTTGCTAGCCTTAGCGGCCCTCCTGATTACGATGAAAATAAAAACCGCTAGGCACGTCATTAGTAAGTAAGTCATAGCCGTGTTTAAGGGTTAATAAGATTGATTTGCTATATCAACAAAGATTGAACGTCGAGGCTTTTGGCTTCCCATTTAGGAAATACTCCTCTTCTGGTTAGTGGCCTTTTATTTACCACACTCACGCGAGGGGCCGCTAAGGCTAGCCAGATCATTCTAATCAGTTCGCGCACAACGTCATTCAGGTGAAGCAGTACCCTGTCGTCCCCCCTTTCCTCTCAGGCAATATTCCACTTCTAGTTAGTCCCACCCTGCCGACTTAAGCCAATGCGTGCTGCTTTAGACAAGGTGGCGTTCGATTACGAAGGCTGAAATTTACCACTCGTAATAGATTAGGGCAGTAGGGGGTGGGGGATTATAGGGGTATGAGTGAAACGCAGTTGTGGAATGAGGGGCATTCAGACTTCAATAGTCCTTTACGGGGCGAACTAATTGTCCAGTTGGATGACGTAGAGAACCACGCTTAAGTCCGACGATTAAATTGCTAAGTAGCACGCACATTCTACTATTTGTTAATGTCCGTTTGCCTAAATAGGGAATGTTTATAATCACAGAGGGATTCGTAATCCACCTAAGACGCGCTAATCTCAGAGCTCAATTACGAAGAATCACCAGCATTAGTATCAATTAGCGCATTATCAAGGGCGGACACAAAAGTATAAATGTAATGAAATATATCTTTGGCTTCCATCCAGAAACAACCAGAAACAACGACATCCGATCAGCCTCCCCCTTGAATCAAGCGCAATGTCTTCAAGCCGTGTTACCGCTGTTTAGTCGAAAGGCATCTATCATGGCATGCCTGTCTACCCTGACAATATCAAAGGCCTCCGTGCTCTGGTCGTAGGCGCCAGTGGTATTTCTGGCCAAGCCATAGTAGCAGCCCTAGCAGAGAATCCGGAGCGTTGGAGCCAAATCTATGCGGTGTCTCGCAAGAGGCCATTTACGGATTTTGGTCCCACCGTAAAACATGTCCTGGTTGACCTCCTAGACGGACCAGAAGTTATTGCTAGGAGCTTGAGGACGAATGGCGTCAAAGTGTAAGCAATTTGGTGGCAATGATGAATTGTGAGACTGACTTGGTTTTCATAGTGACTACGTCTTCTTCGTTGCTTATATGTAGCCTGCACCTCCTGCTGGCCAGCCGTTGTGGTCTAATGTGGATGAGATGTCAGATGTGAATGGTAAATTCTAATGAGAGAAAACACTCATTCGGAGACTAATTGATGACAGGTCGTCTCCTCAAGAACACCCTGGCCGCTCTCGAACTTGCATCCACGGTCCCTAAACGCTTTGTTCTCCAAACTGGCGGTAAGGTGAGCTCTACCCCCCCTACATGCAGATTTCTCCCTCACTTACGCCAACAGACATACGGTATATACCTTGGGCTGGTAAACATCCCTTAGGTGGAATCTGACCCTCGCATCACCTTAGAGAACAGTTTCTACTACCGTCAAGAAGACAGCCTTATTGCCTTTGCCAAAAAGCATCACATTTCTTATAACATTGTTATCCCCGCCTGGATCCTTGGCGCTGTGAAAGAGACATCCATGAACATTCTGTACCCCCTCTCCGTCTATGTAGCAGTGTAGCAGCACCTTGGCAAGCGGCTGGATTTCCCTGGCGATATTGTGGCGTGGGATAAGGAGCAGTTGCAGACCACAGCAACGATGGATTCGTATTTCTCAGAGTAGGTAGCGCTTAATGATGAAGCGAGCAACGAGACCTTTAATATTGTGGATGATTATCGATTTAATTAGGGCAGGTTCTGGCTAGTCCTTGCGGGATGGTATGGGCTAAAGTGGGATCCGCCCGTGGTTGACGCGGAGTACACCGAGTTTGAGATGCCATTGAATCCTAGGGGGTACGTTCCTTTCTATCACTCCTTCGACAGTTGCTAAAATTGTCTCAGATACGGCCCAAACGGCAAGATCCGCTTCACCTTTAACCTCATTGAATGGGCCAGCCGCCCTGAGACGCAGAAAGCGTGGGCTGAGATCGCGTCTAAGAACGGAATAACGCACAACCCATTCGACAACATTGAGCGCGTGTGGACACCAGCGAATTTTGCGTTAATTAGGTCGTGGCCTAATTCTGTTAGGTATGTTTTAGTTGCGTTGATGGGAGCTTAGACATCTTGCTGACGTGGTTTTCAATAGTATGGATAAGGCGCGTAAGCTAGGATGGCATGGTTATCTTGATACTCATGAGTCAATTAGGGAGATCTTTGAGCAGATGGCCAAGTTGAAGATTACGCCGCAGTTGATAAATTAGAAAAGTGATAATTAGTTAGCTAGGTCCTGTATCAATATTTTGCGCGTTTCTCCCCTCCGTTAGCCTGTTACTGGCTCAGACTTCTTAGTATACTTGCTCGGGAGTAGGGAGATAATGTGGTAAGGTCAAGCTTGTGAAATGAGGACAGGTCTTCGCTTTAATCTAAATAATCCATATTACAGCCCGAGGTTTGGCTCTTCTCCAAGTGTGCTCGGCATCCCTCTGGGCAAAATTCCAACCTCGCTATACCTAAACACCTTTATGCTGGTCCTGTCTCCCATGCGACTGTCCCCTGCTTGCGCTGTAAACCCAAAATACCCTCTCCCGCTTAGCCGTAACGACCACGCCCTAAGTCGAGAATCCCTACATGTGATTAGCCGAGTATGTTGCCCTATGCACAAGCCTCCTCCCCCTTCTCATACAGCCCCCCCCTTCTTTAACTTCGACGCGCTTGATCTGCGTTTCTTATCTCGCATCCCTACCCTACCCATATTATGTCGGGCGTTTGGCTGGGGACTTGGACCAAGTCCTAAAAAGCTAGTCTATGCGCCGCTGCCATACAAAAGCATGCTACGGATGGGACTTGGTCCTAACGCAGCGGGCGTCGCCTGCGCCACGGACGTTGCATGAGAGGAGTCGCGCATAGGAGGGCTACCTATCGCATAACGCGACAGCTAATTGATTCGCCCTAGGAGTCATAAAGTTATAAGCGTTTAAAGCCACGCGAAGTTTTAGTAGGGTTTACTATTCTGCCATACAAAATCAGGTCGTCCTAGCAAGAATAGGACTAACTTAAAACTCTACGGGCTTAGGGTATAGCGGCGAGCAGGAGAATGTGGGACAGAGGCACGAGGAGGATCCGGATCTGGAATGGGTGGTGAAGCCGAAAGTCAGCCCGTGGGAGGCGTTTACGAATTTCTTCCGGCGAGCGCAGATGCGGAGCACCTAGATGCAAACGAAGTGAAGCAGCACGCGGGGATCCAGCCCTCTGTATCAGTATTTTCCTTGTCTTTTTGTCTTCTTTCGCCCATGTATTAATACAGCTACCGCTGAATCCCCCCTTTCAAGTGCGCAGGAGTACGGGCGCGGGATAGTTAGGCCAGGCGTTCCAAAAAAGATCAATGGAAACCGGAGAGCGGAGTTTGGGGCCAGGAAACATATACGAAGAGACGGCGCTGGCGTACACAAGCTAGTTGTCAGTCGAACAATGCAATGCTACAATTTGATTCGATGTGTTGTGGTCTTTAGTTTGTGTAACGACAAAGTACTATTGATCAGGATTGATCATATTTGTAAGTGTATTTGACAATTTATCTAGACTATAAGGCTATCCATAATCTATCATATGGTTTTGGTAGTGCCGAGTCGTAGTCCGAACCAGTCTACGATTAATTGCCTTCCTGGGTCAGGGTCATCTACCCCAACATGTTCCGAGCCTCCTTCTTCAACACTGAACAACCTTAACTGCTTGTCCAATGAACCCGCATTATCATAAGCCGTTTTGGCATCTTCAACACTCACTGCGCTATCGTGCTCGCCGTGAATAATAAGAAGAGGCTGCTTTAAATGCTGCAGAATACCCACAAGGCTAAATGCTTTAGCCCGGGTCAGTGCCTCCTCCATTGTTTTAGTACCCATAACCCAGGGTAACTGCCAAAAGGGGACTGATGTCATCTTTGAAGATGTATCCCATCGCTTCTGCCACGTTGCACCATAATCCCACATAGCGCCCCATGCGACACATGCTTTGATTCGGGGTTCAAAAGCTGCACTACGCGGTGAGTAATACCCACCCAGACTTATACCTAGCAATCCAATGCGTGAACTATCAATCCCTGGTCTTGTTTCAAGATAGTCAACAATTGCACTAGTCGGTACCTCGTAGTCGGGCCTTGAGGGAACGTTCCGGAGCCGGAGGGGTTCTCCGGTGCCTGGCGTATCAATGACGAGGCATGCAATGTTGCGCTTTGCAAACTCGTCGCCAATAATCGCATATAGGATCTCTTTCGTTACATCGAAGCCATTGTAGAACACCACTACGGGGGAAGGGCTATCGCGGCCAGATGGAATAAGGTAGCCTGGAAGTATTCCATCAGGAGAATTCACTTCGACTCTTTCCACATTAGCGCTGTTCAATGCGATAGACTTCTCAAATGCTGATAGTGCGGACGTGTAACTATGCATCTTGGCTGGCCCTGGTGGGGTTTGTCGTTCGCCCGTTAGATGATATGTTGATGCTCGTAAAAAACGTACGCTTGCACTTAAGCGATATCCCTTTTCAAGGTCCTGTACCGCCTGCCTCTCCTGCTCTTCTGCCATGGAATCCCATGCCCTCGTCCACGCTTCAGAGTCAGCTTTGGTGTCCCGAACGGGTGCTAACCATCGGTCTATTTGGCCTATCTGGCCTCCTGCCATGAGAGCCAAATTCACGGCCGATGACCACATGTAATTGTCTGGGAAGTAGGAAAACATGGTGATATCTTATTTTGTCTTGATCGAAGATAATCACAGTTGATTTGGATATTGATTCCAATTTCTGCAGGAATTCAAGTGTACAGTGAGTTATATATCTGTAATAATGTAATGTGCTATTCAACTAGGTAGTGCCCCCAACTAAGTAGCTAGTGTCAAATGCCGCTCACCAATCGTATATGTGCGTTTACGGTGAATCAAATAGATCCCCAATGCCCCGGATTTCTCTTGAACCGGTCTTATGGTGAAACACGGGGCACATCATTTACGGCACTAATTCTTTACCAAGCGTGGAAAATGGTGCGGCCGTCATATCGGAGGCTTCCGACCGCGCTAGTCTTTTTCCAAAGGTGGAAAGCGGTGTTTACTTCGTTGACCGCGCTCATCCGGGGCTTCCGAACGCACTAGTCTTTTACCAAAGGTGGAAAATGGTGTTTACTTCGTTGACAGCGTTACTACAGCTCGTCATATCTGATGGGTCCATCAAACCACGGATGCCTTTCGATATCTCTGTAGCATTCCTGAAAGTCTCTAATAGACTCGGCCATCGGTTTTAGAACTCCGCTACGTTTCTAGCACCCTCCTTCAGATGCGGTGTAATAATCTCCATTACCGCCATGATTTAGGTACTTGTTTGACTACTGTTTAAAGCAAAGTAATGTTGTTCTGCAGGTCCCGCTCCTGTTATGCAAAAGAGGAACTTCCAAGCAGGGCAGTCTTGATTCTACTGGCTGTGATACTTCACATTTAAGTAGAAATTGCATTTGGCTCGGCATTATTCTGCAGTCCATAACCCCGGTATAAAATCCGATAAATCCGTTTAATGTAAGAGCTATTTTGGCATTTTTCGGTTTAGGATATATTCTAGCGGGTGTAGCACCGATCATAAACCATGTCCAACGACAGGCCCACTCCACACATGAAGGCGGGGAGAACAAGGGGGCGGAAATTTTCTATGGTCGTGTGGGATTTGAGCGCGACCCTGTTGTCATGGATGGGGGTGAGAGCGGGGAGATCGGACGTAAGGCCGGGGGAGGCGTTTGCATGGTTCAGAAATCTAGCCAGAGGGTGCGTTGGTGCCTCTTCAACTGCATCAGGACTGAGCTCTCGCTCTGGCACCGGTTCTTCTCGAGTTTCGGCTCGAGCTCTAGCTCTAATTCCGGCTCGAGCTCTGGCCTTAGCTCTGGCTCGAGTTCTGGCTTGAGCTCGGAGCCTAGAATTAAGCTCTGACTCCAGTTCTGGCTCTCGCTGGAGCTGTGGGTCGATTAGAGCCTCGAGCTCAGGCTGAAGCTCAGGCTCGAGCTCACTCTCAAAAATAGGTGCCATAGTTGGGTCTTCCTGCTCAACTCCAATTGAGAGATCCTTCCGGGCTTGGCTATTAAGCAGTCAATATAAGAGGTTCGCTCTCGGAATAGTAGCTCAGTCGGTGCGCACCCAATAGTAGAGTGGATTTGGGTATTCATTGCAAGCGTAACTTCAAGTAGCCCATCTTTCCACTCTGTAGACCCATGATCCATTTTCCACACTCGTAGCTTATTCTCAACAACTCCATTTGCCTGCTCGACTAGGCCTTGTGTTTGTGGTGACCGTGGTGCTCCATTTACTACTTTAATTCCATACTTGCGTAATAGAATTAGTAGTGCACCCTTGAATTCTTTGCCGTTGTCTGCTTGCATAATCTTAGGAGGTAAGAATGCTGTAATAAAGAGAGCAAAGCAGTCTGCAATTGGCTCTGCATGCTTGCTCTTTAATGGATATAGCTGTGTCTATTTAGAGAAATGATCCTTTATATGTAGAATCCACTTATATTGCCCGAAGGCTCGTGGCGCATATCAATTAGGTCAATTTGAACCCTTTCCCCTGCTCGTCCACTTATAATAGGGACGAATGGAGCTTTTGTTATATTTGGTCGATTTAGTGTACAATTCTTACACCGTTTGAGTGTAAACTCAACATCCTTACGCTTTATTCCGTAGTATTGTTGCTCAATAGTAGGCCACACCTTATTGCGACCGGCATGTAGAAGCTTAAGATGCTCTTGTGCGATAATATCAAACACCTCTGATTTTGGAACCACATATCGTGGAATTTGGTGCTTGCTATCCTTCTGTCGATAGAGCTTATCGTTAATTAGCTCATAGTTTAATTGCGTACGATGCTTTAAATTAAAGCCGTCTCTATCCTCTGGCTTTAATAACGGGTTTTTGATGATAATGCGCATACGGTGCTGCATCTCATCTGATATTTGCTTACGGTTGTAATAAGTATCACTACTTATATAAGCTTCAAAAGCCCTCTGTACGTCGCTTGGGAATTGGCTAATAGACCCAATAGTGGCCATATTAATGGTATTGTAGAAGGTAACGTAAGTTAAAGCTTCGTATATTTACTATATATTTATCTACACCGCTCTTTTACCGTTGGGCCGGCCAGTTCATGAACCAGCCCAGTTCACGGTTGGACCGGAACATATATGAAATTACACCAGAAAACCCGACCATATAATCATACACCCACTGGCCAAGTAATTCCTATCAATTGCTGGAGTCTAAAGGTTAGAAGGGTAAGCCACTGATGCACGCGGGTGATTTGAGGAATCATATCGTACTTCTCTTCTCTTCGCCAGCAGAGTAGCCTGCGCAAGGCCCATATTTGATCCAATCCATGTGAGACATCTCCGCATATACTCTCGCGTATTTCGGGAAAGAAACGGCGTCTTAGAAGCAATGTACAGTGGATGCATGACAAGTAAGCCCCCAAGTGATCTACCGGGATCCCTTATTTCTGTGCACTCGCCCAGCTCGCTGAGAAAGCTCGGTAAGTTATCCACCAGGTGATACGGAATCGATGCAACCATATCCTCCACTACACGATTAGCAGTACGAAGATGATCAACGCAGCTGTCATCAGCCACTCTTGGGTCAGATGACTTGATAATTAGGGTAATGAGTAGTAGTCGAGCGGCGCGGAAAATATTCCAAACGCCAGCAACATAAAGGTCTAAGTAAGTGTCAATTTTTCCCGGCCAGTAGCCTACCGCGATTTCCGGTTCATATTTGCTCCGACTGATATGCCCGATTAGGGTGGGTTTGAATTCTGGCACCTGGGAATCTTGCCATTCGGCAAAACGTCGATCCAGAGCCACACATTCTGCTTTTAGCGCTTTGATGTCTTCCAATTCGAATAACACCTCAGACTTTATCCACACCAAATCTAGGCTGAGCAATAAGTCGTCTAAGCTTTCACCTTGTTCACTCAAAGCAGGGACAGCGCCATACGCCTACAGATTATGTTAGTTGGCATCTGTTTGAATTTCAATTAGAACGTCAAAGGGGGGGTCGTGCTTACTTGCAGACTTTTGTTTGGACCCAAAATATGACCAGACCGAGCCGTGCCTAGGGGATTCAGAGGTGAGTGCCCAATACTCATGAGCGCTGCCAGACCCTTGGCGTGGGTATTGTGGTTGCGATAATCGGTTTCATTGGTCATTATTATCTGTCTCAGGTATCAATAAATATAACGCATGTATGCAACCCTCCACCCCAAAAGAAAAAAGGTGTGATGCAACGGTAGATACCTCATAAAGACCCAGCAACATGGCAACCAATTTTGATTCCGTAGAGTCTGCCAAAGATGAGCTCTCTATAGCCGTTGCCAAAGATCCGAGAAGCTCTTGATAGAGCATCTTGGCCTTATTTACGAGTTGTGGCCTGTTTAATGGCATACCGTGGGTCGCGTATGACACGGCTTGGCAAGCTTTCACGAGGTCAGACTTTGGTCCCAGACGATGAGCCATCATCTCCAGACCAGAGAGAAATCCACGGGAGAGATTTTTATTGGTCGGAATAATGCAATAGTCGTAGAAGAAAGCTCTTAGAGCCAATATATCGCTCTCCGTCTGTGATATTTCCGCAGGTAGCTTGTCTTCGGGAAGGACGCCGGTACCGGGATCAGGGACACGCCGTGGCAGACTGCACTTTAGTGCCGTTAATGTGAACGACGACTGATTTGGGCATTGTACCCCATACTGTCGGAAGGCAGAAGATGCAAAATCTTCATAGCCACGGCATGTACGATTGGCCTTGATACATCTTATGCACGACTAGTTCTCATGTCAGTTCTGCCACAGCTTTAGTGTCCAGCTTCAGAGCCATGTTTGACTACGAAGACAATGGACTTTAGTCGTAGCATAGCCTGTACAAGCCTCGAACATACCGGACGAGTTCCATCGCACTGTGGAGAGGTCTTGTCAGCTGACATCTGCATCATTATAAGAGACCCAGTCACGGATTACAGATCTAAGGGCTCATATTAAGGCATACCTTTTTCCGTCGCCGCTTGCACGAGCTGCAGCCTCGGGAAGGGCCATGATAAACCATTGGAGCCTTGCTGGGACTCCTCTTCACAGAGCCTCTTGGCTCACTTCTGGGTCTGCCGCCAACTGTAAATGTTAGACGTTTGGCTTCAGTTGATCAGCGTATGGGCAGATGACGAGCTTCCAGAGGAGCGACTTTGAGATTGAAAAGAAGCTATAGGGTTGTTAGGATGAGGATCCCGATTAATAAGCAACGTCTAATTATTTCAGGAATGAAGTGATGTGATGGCTAGTCTGATTATGAAGTGTCGTCCGATCTTGCCTCTAACCCCTTTACAGTTAGCGTTGCGCTCTTACGTATGATGATTCTGAAGTGTCTTCCAATCTTACCCCTAACCCCTTTACAGTTAGCGTTGCGCTTTCCGGTCCGAGCTCTCGGATAAGGCAACTTCTTTCGTTCGGCTCTCTGGACATCGCCTGTATCGACAAATTTGTTGGCGAGGATGTGGGTTTGGGGCGGAATTAGAAATCGGATGACGGAAAGAGGATCACGCTCTGAAGAACCCGCCGCCGCTTGCAGTGAACGTTTGAAGTTTCGTTGTGCAAAGTGTCAGGCTCAAATATGAGCAAGGCATGTAACATGCGATGGGAGGGATAATGATTGGTGATGAAGCCATTATGGCCTCATCTACGACCATGTACCCCACACTGAAGCTTAATCGAGCATGTGGCCTAAGCCCCTGACAGAAGTATATAAGGCGGTGGAGAGTCGCTGTATTTTCCGATTTATCTCACTGTTCTAAAGTGATTTCACTAGGGGTCAAGTGGTCTCTTACCCAAAATCACAGTCATGATTGTCCTTACAGGTATGAAACCCATGGGAAGCTATCTCTCAAACGCCGAGTGACCCGCTCCTTCAGGTTCCACTGGCGGCTTAGGCCGCGCCGCTTTACGAACACTCCTCTCGGAGAAGCTGGTCCCAGTCTCGCAGCTACGTATCTCGTCCTACGAGACCGCTGCTATTCCCGCCACCGTCTATAGCACTGGCATAGAGATTCGTAAAGGCAACATGTACGAAATTTCGACGCTGGTGGAGGCGTACTCCGGTGCCGATGTGTTGTTCCTCGTGTCGTTCCCTTCCATGGGTGAGGAACGCTTCTTGCTCCATCGCAACGCCATCGACGCAGCGAAGACTGCAGGCGTCCGTCACATCATCTATACCTCGCTCTCATTCTGTGGTGGCGCCGAGGGTAGCACCAGCGTTGCGCAAGTTGCTCAAGCCCACCTCCTAACCGAAGCCTACCTGAAGGCGAGCGGGATGACATACACCGTCATTCGTATGGCCTCGTACAATCACTTGTGGAACAACTATGCTGGTTTTTTGAAGCTGGACGCCCCTCTGGATGTTGTACAGGATGCCGTGCTGCCTAATGATGGCCCTGAGCATTGGGCAAATAGGGATGAGCTGGGCCAAGCCACCGCCAAGGTCATCGCGAACTGGGTACGTAATGTATCTGCTTAGAACGCTTAATTCTCTTTTTACTAAACCAGGCGTAGCAAAACTATATCAATAAGACTATCAATTTTACCGGTCCCCAGCTCTTGACCGGAGTCGACATCATCAAGAAGTATATGAAATATACTGGCAGGAAGGTCAACATTCGTGTCTTGCCTGTTGAAGAAGCCATTTCATGGCACATGAAGAATGGCAGTGTACCCCCGGAGCAGGTCAGCTTCCTTGAAAACTGGGCGAGTTGGCACACTGCTCTATCTCTTGGCGAAAAGGCTTTTCTCGACCCGACCTTCGAGCAGCTGCTTGGCCGAAAACCCAAGACAATTGATGACGTAGCTGATGAGATTTTCTCGGTGTCGAACACCCTTGACATCAAGGACCTCGTAGGAATTTAGCAACTAGAAAAAAAATCAATCTAGCGCAGAAGAAAGCATGCGGTACATTATAGATAGCCTGCCACGTAATTTCAGCACGAATGAGAAGCTATCAATTCTTCTCGCGGCTCTCCGCATTTGTGAATACGTCTGGAAATCTCTTCGCTCCGACTTCACACTCTTGCACCCAGATTTCAACAGCATCCTTGTCAAGCTATCTGATGAATTATTCAAGTACAATCCTGACGGGCGCGTAGCAAAAGTCTGGACAGCTCTGACCATACGGGCTCTTGAAACTTTACCTCTCAATCCGATACCGCCTCAAGCTTCGGAATACCCTCAAGTTACGCGATCCGTCAGGGCCGATCATGTCGCCTCTAGAGTCTTGTCTGTCCTCTATTCCTTAGTCAGTCCATCCCAAAACGAGAATCCTCGAACAGACCTCCTTTCGCTTGCCAATTCCAGCTTGCGCATTGTAATCATCTGGGGAATTAGGTCAGAATCATCATCGGAAGGATCTTCAGCCTCGTCAGCATCTTTGGGCTTCACTGCGCTGACCGGATAGTTTGGATTGATGCGACGGTAAATTGCCTGGTCGACCATCACCCGAGCGTTGATGATAACGCTGACAATCTGTTCCCGCTTCTTGTACTGTAACATGCAAGACCGTTATACTACTTGTACTGAATATCCTGCAAGGAGACAAACTTTTTACCTCGTTCAATGAGCTCCTTCCGGATCTTCTCCTCCTTGTGGTATTTAATGGGATAACAGTAGAGACTTGTAATCTTGCGTGCACCCTTAAACGATGGGACGTCACAACCTATTGTGCCCACTCCCCAAGTCTTTCCATCATAGTCGAGATACTCGCCTTCAATTCTATACCACTCTCCTCCCACTTAAAGTGGGTTTTTTCTCCTCGTATTTGGTTTCAAACGCACGGGGCTCATCGAGTGTCTTGTAGGTTATGGCAACGGTACTTGGTTTATAGAGGGTCCAGAGGAGGTCGAGTGTAATCAGACCTGATTCCAACATTGGATACAGAGTCTTCTTGGTTTCCGCATAATCCTTGTCGAAATACCTCAAAAGGACCTCGATATGCTTGATCTTCTCGCCGTTTTTATGTTATACCATGCTTTATGGGTGACACAGATTGCTCATCTGGATATGATATGACAGTTAACAGCCTAGTTACTCAACAGTTTGTTACTTCCACCATTGGCTGCGACGTATAGGCACATTCAAAAGGATCCGTGGCACCGGTATGGCATGAGAGGTGAAAAGCACGGCAACGGCGGCAAGGCCCGAAAGAAAATAATACGAGAAGGACATAGGATGGTTCCGTCTATGTTATGTTATTTGCTATTTTGTTTACGGAACCATCCTATGTCCTTCTCGTATGATTTTTTGCGGGAATACATGGTATGACAGTCAGGGCAGTATGTGCTGGAATATTGGACCCATCGACCACCAATGAGATTGGGCGGCTTTCTCCGGCGCCTTGCCTAGTTCAAATGTCTTGTGCGACGAGCCTCCCGGGGTGTTCCACCTCCACGGTACATTATACGTGCCTCAGACCCATGGCAGGCTATGTGACATGTGGACATTGCCAGACTAGTTAGATATTCTAGTAGATCACTGCGAGGAGCTTGGTAACATCACACCCGGTTGAAAACAACCGTAGAAAGCAAGATCCAAAAGGCACTATACTAAAACAGAAAACAGAAAACAGTGTATAACGCGATAATGGCGTCTGACAATTGTTTTCTTTCGAGTCTACTCCGACTTTGCCTTTCACGAGTAACCGCTGAACAACAGCCCGGTGTCCGACATTGGGTGAGTTCATAGTGATATTCAAGCCCCTTTGACGGCGTACCGAAGATGCACACGCAAACGTCGCAGATGGCGTGGCCACACTCTAGAAGGTGTTCATGTGTCCTTTGAAGACACCTGATGCAGCTGAGGGGTAATTTCAACAGCTTCCACTGTTCGCCATTTCTCTCCAGGCTCTGCCGACGTAAGGAAGATGCCAACTGAGAACCATGCTTCATCTGAGAGAACATAGATATCATGTTCGCCTCAATATCTGCACATACTAAATCAGTTGAGAGTTGTCGTGGGTCCAAGTACTCTTGGATACCAAGTGCACATGCTTCACGGTAGAGAATGCGAAAGACCTTAGAAGGACTAAACACTAATTTCGTTGGTATAACAGCGATCCACTTAACAAGAGCAATACTAACTGTGCATGTCAGGCGGGAAAGCGTCCAAGATAATCACTGATGCTATAAACTCCCATGCCATGTGGTCAGGCAGCTTGTTAGCCGCAAACACACCCATAAATGAACTCAAGTGGTGTGAGAAGTTTAGCGAAACTTTGAAGTCCTCTCGAGAAGCATGAATAAAACTAAATGCGCTTAGTGGCGACATAGCGAAGTTTTGTAAGGCCAGGTCGAACAGGGTGTGAGCATTTACCCGTTCGACACGTTGAAGGAGGATTTCCTCTTTCAAAACCTGCTCGAGAGCGCTGAAATGCCCCCGAGACGTATGACCGCTTGCACCTAGCACATTCACCATGTTGATAGACGAAAAGGACTCGGAGAACCCGGAGTGAGCGAGGACCTTTAAACGAAATCGCAGAGCCTCTGATACAAAATTATTGCCAGAGATGTTTGCGACGATGAGCAATCGAGGGCGGACGACGCGTGGCAAGCTCGACGCCGTTCTAATAGTTGCCTAGGTTATTAGTGTGTCTGCCACGGCATCGAGACCGCCATAGTCTTGAGCGAACAAGCACATCACGTCGGTAAATAGTGACAGCAGCCTCGCCTGAACATGATCAATGAATTCTTAACGCCTTGGTATCTCGAGACTAGGCCACTGGACGGGATGATTGCTACTCTCATGACATGTTTGTTTGCCCCAAGACTTTGCCTGTGCGTAGCCAGGAACACTTTCCGCAAGCAAGACTAGGTGTTCCTCGTTTTCGGTAGTTGAATCAATACATATGTTGACGATACCAAACTTTCGGCAGGTTGAAATCGCACTCTAGGGGCATGATGCTCGTAGTGCCTTAGATTTCATGCTATTTCTGATAAATAGCACGACGGAAGGATATTGCGTGAATGGTTAGGGTAGACATTTAGTGATATTATGAAGACTATTTCCATATTGTAGCTCGAAATTGGTCTCGTCTTGGCGAACGGTTAGCCACTGAACGTGGGTACAGGAAGCCATAGCAATATACTTGAGAATTGTGAACGATGTACATTTCGAACAATGTGCGCCTTTTAAAGAGAATCAGCAGGTTCATATGGATTTTCGCGCTTCGAACTAAAACTATCTCATTTGATATGGACGGGTAAATAAATATGCACCCGTAGAGGTTAGAGGATTGCATGTCATTTGAGCTTTACTCATAGAATCAAGCCATGTTGAACAAAATGACTGAAGCTTTCATTACATTAATTGATTCCTTTATTCCCTTCCACCTAGGCCTCCAAGAACACGATCCGGCTCCCACTACTTATGTTCACTCTTTGACCGCTGATGAGCAAGACAACCATAAAGCGTAGGGATTCACCCAGTCCGGATAGGCCTTCATCATTTCTTTGAACAGCTGGTCGATGGAACTTGTCTCGCCGACCAACTCCCCGAAGTGCTCGATGTACTTAATCGTCGCGGCAAGATTGTTAACTCCGTCAACGGCGCCGGGCCGCTTATGGCCAGCAACCACTGTGTGAGGCTTAAGCGCTGCGATAGCCTTGACGATAGAGACCCATGCATTCCGGCCCTGCTTAGTGTTGGTCTCGGCCAGGAATTGGTGGGTGTCGTTGTAAACACAATCGCCTGCGACGACCATAGCGAGAGAGGGGACATGAAGGAACGTCGTGTTCCACGTGTCTGATCGCCCCGCGTCTACAGCAATCAGCTCATGACCTTCAAGGAGTAACGTATTGCCGTCTCCCAGCGACTCTATTCTTGACAAAATACCACTGGCATCAATCTGGTCACCAAAAAGGGGCGCCCAAAAAGCCTGATAATGGTCTCCTAGCTCATGCTCCATGTGTTCGATGACCTTTGAGGTTGTAACAGCTCTCGCTTTCGGGAACCGTTCCAAGAGCCTCTTTAAGCCGAAGAAATGATCACCGTGGCCGTGGGTTATATAAATTGCAGTCAATAATTTGGTTGGTATGACCGATTCCACCCAATCCGCAAGTTCATCGGCTTGGGCAGTTGTGAGGAGCGCATCCACCAGAATGGCTTCTTTCTGTCCAGATATAAGGGTGATAGCCATAGGTGACCATACTGGAATGATGTAGTGCGGTAAACCCTCGGGGGCAGGAAAAGGGATTCCAGGAGCAACGTAAACATCAGCTCTGAGAGTAGAAGTAGCCATTTTGAGAATTCAACAGTAGGATGATGGAGAGAGCACGACAGACTAGTGTTGAGCGATGTCCCGCCATTATATGCTTGCAAGAGGCTGCACGTGTAGGGAGGCGCAAATACTAGCATCATCGATGATTAATGGTTCAAAAACTAGAGCATACCAGCCGACATAGACAAGGTAGCGTGATCTGATTATTTTGTAGATAGTGTGGTATAAATGGCTACTAACTACAAGTGGAGTATTCCCTAAATGGGAAGCTAAAAGCCTTAACGTTAATCTTAGTTGATATAGCAAATTAATCTTATGAACCCTTAAACACGGCAGGGGAGGCTAACTAGAAGTGGAATATTGCCTGAAAGGAAAGGGAGTACGACAGGGTACGTACTGCTTCACCTAAATGACATTGTACGCTAGCTGCTTAGAATGATCTGGCTAGCCTTAGCGGCGCCTAGCGTGATCTCATTATTTTCGGTGTGGTACATAAATGGCTACTAACCGCAAGTGGAGTATTTCCTAAATGGGAAGCCAAAAGCCTCAACGTCAATCATATTAACCCTTAAACACGACTATGACCTACTTACTAATGCACGTGCCCAGCGGGTTTTTATTTTCATCGTAATCAAGAGGGCCGCCAAGGCTATCAGGACTCTAAGCAATGGTGCAAACTTGGCTTATCACAGGCGCGTCCTCCGGATTTGGATCTGCCCTTGCCGAGGTCGTTCTCAAATCGGGGCACACCGTGATTGCGACGGCGCGAAATCCAGTGAAAGCTGGTCAATCGCATCCGCAAATGGAGAAACTAGGAGGTCACTGGATTCAATTGGACGTAAGCAGCCCAGACGCCCAGGAGAAGGTAGAAAATTCCATTCGCAAAATTGGACGAATCGATGTTCTGGTTAATGCTGCTGGATATTCGATACTTGGAAGTATTGAAGATATGAAGTACGTCAACTTCCTAATATGGAACAGTAATAACTATTGTACAGTGAGAATGAGATACATCAACAATTCAACACCAATGTCTACGGGCCAATTCGAGTCATGAAGGCCGCTTTACCCTTTATGCGGCGTCAACGATCGGGAATAATTGTGAATTTTAGTAGTATTGTCGGCTTGGTGGGTTTGCCGGCGAGCGGCATTTATTCGGCAAGCAAGTTCGCGCTCGAAGGTAACAACCTATTCAGATAACCCGCGGAGTTATAATTTGCGATGAAGGCTCACCGCAATACTATAATTATAGGCCTCTCAGAATCTCTTTCACGAGAGCTTGCCGCATTTATTATTCGTGTTCTCCTTGTTGAGCCTGGCGGCTTCCGCACCAATTTCCTCGCTGCATTCGTCGAACCCGCTGCTGGCTTAACGACGGACTACTTGGGAACGCCTCTTGCTGAAGTCCTAGATTATTTTCGGTCGGCTGACGGAAAGCAGCCGGGCGATCCTGCTAAGGCAGCGAAGAGGATTCAGAAGGTCGTCGAGGGGAATGGTATGGGTGTAGGGAAAGAGGACTTCCTTCGATTGCCTCTAGGCCCAGATTCTCTCCAGCGGGCTCGTGCAAAGTTGGAGTCATTGAAAATAAATTTGGACCAGATGGAAACAATAGCGCTAAGTACTGATTTTGAGGATAAATAGGCGAGGGTTTTATGGACAATAGGTGTTGCAGCAAGTGGATTTCTATCTGTTCTTTGTTTACAAGTCTTGAAACGAGTTCTGACCAGGAAGCCATATAATCGTCGGCTCGCTTAGGTGCGCCTTTCTACGTCGCATTCGCTCCTAGTCGGCGCAGGCAGAACTGTCGCGAAACCTACCTTTACTATACCAGTATTTAATAGTCTGAAAGATCCCTATATTACAGGGCTGCATGCATGGTGTTAAATGAGCTGGAAATGTAAAGGAAGCAACGTTATTTCGGGTCGCAAGATCAATAAGTTAGTGATGAAGTCAGTGCGGAGCTCGAGAGCCATAATTCAACCCCGAGAGAAATAACGAAGCAAAACGCCACAGAAGACAAGACCCAACGGGATGATCGAGTCAGGGCAGACCTCGAGAGCAAAAATTTGACACTACAGGGTCATGTGCTGTCGGCGGAATTACGACATTGGCCATATATGTGCCGCACGAACCATGATAATGACAAACCCAAATAATGCTGGAAGTGCATAGCCAAGGCCTATTCCTATCCGTGTCCATCTACTAAAGTAAACCGTCTGACACCCACCAGTCAAAGGCGTGGCATTGACAGGTCGAGTTATTGGCCGGCAGGCCGATGGTATTTGGTTGAGGGTGAGAGGATCAGTAATCGATCAACATGTCGTTGCGATTCCAGCGGCCTAAAAGCTCTTATAATCCCACCTGCTCGCAATTGTGGATACAGTCTATCTACTTTAACAATGAGTATATATTTGCGATTGTGGACCGTCCGTGTACAGCACTGCGCTTCATCCTTCAATCCGCGCCTAGTCCAGTTCTTAGTCAGCATCTCAAACGCGAACCGGATGCGGTTGGCTACGGAACTATGAAGCCTCCCCCTAAATTATGCCATACAAATCGGCTGGCAGCAGCCGTTTGCCATTAGTACCGCTCAACGACACTCTGTCAGCGGCTCTGGGATTCAACAACTACCTGGGGGTGTCCTATATATCGAGCAAACTCAAAAAGTGAGGTCCGCACTTGCATTTTTAAGCGGATACTATCATAAATATCCCACTTTTTATGTGTTCTAATTGTCCAAAGCACATCACCAAACAATCTTATGGCGCCATTTGAAGGCAGGAATTCTCAGCCCATTCTATTGACTTGCAGTCTGTAGATGGGCTTTCACGTAGTTTGTACCAGGATAGAGTATTCGTTTTCTAGTTACCTATGTTCCGTGCTCGTTCCGACGGAAAGAAGAGGTAGTCCAGTGCATTCCTGAGCCGGGGTGGATGATGCAATTACAAGCAACGGAACCTAGGTTGTAGCAACGGCATGCACTGTAGTCTATAGCACCATAGATATACCTTATCTTTTGACTGCACTGTAGGTTGGGCTTTATATTCAAATATTCAATCTACCTTCTTTTCTGACCAGCTACACCACACATTCTTAGAATTCGCATCATAATGGCACTTAACGTTCGTCCTGCTGCGATCTCCGTGAGTGTCCAAAAGGGACGTCTTGAACTTGCCGACCGTCTTGAAAAGCTCAATGCCAACATCAAAAACTGGTATGAGTTTTCCACGCCGCAAGAATACCGCGATGGTCGCCGCTACGGCACCAAAGGATTCAAGGCACCGGTCTTCAGCGACAAGGCCCGGCTGGTCAATTTCAAAGGCCGGAAGGGCAACTCGATCGAATTGCGGGTGATCGAACCTGCGACGGGATCTTCCAAGGGTGTTTGGCTACACTTCCATGTAGGTGAGCGAGCATATACATAACATAACAACTCTCTACTAGAGGAGTATTATCAATGCAGAGAAATAGCCAGTCCAGGACTTACTGTGTGGTCGATGATACAGGTGGCTTCGTCATTGGGTCCAACGCTTCTCAAGATGCATATCTCACACGTCTTTCCAACGAGCTGGGCCTGACAATCGCTTCGGTGGAGTATCGTCTGGCACCGGAGAATCCTTTCCCTGCAGGCTACAACGATGCTGTCGACGCCGCCCTGTTCGCCCTCTCCAAAGACGGTGTAAGCAAGCTCGGAGCGCAATTACGCGTGCTCGGTGGCGAATCGGCGGGCGGATGGTATGCTGTGGCTGTTGCGTTGGCTCTACGGGACAAACACGGCGTCGATGTAAGGTCGCAGTTCTTCGCCATCTGTGCAGGCTACGGTATCTTCGACATCACCTATACTCCTTCTTCTCTCAACCACAAGCGGAACGTTGTCCTGAGCAACGATTTGATGCAGCGCTTCATAGAGGCCGGCTTTGGACATATACCCCTGGGTGATCGCAAGACGGCTCATATATCGCCCTTGTACGCTGATCTGAAGAACCTGCCGCCGGCGCAGTTCTTGGTAGGAGATATCGAACCACTGCTCGACGGCAGTATTTTCATGGCCGCCAAGTGGGTCAACGCTGGGAATGAAGCGGATTTGCACATAGTGAACGGAGGGTGTCATGCTTTTACGCTGATTCCGATGGGCGATGCTACCGAGGAAGGCCTGCAGAGCCCCATTAGTTTTGTAAAGAAACATGTCAAGTAGTACTAAAAAATGAATCGTCTAGAATACACAGTATAACAGTCAGCATTAAGCGAGTTGTTTCACATGCATTTACTCAAGCATTGGGAAACCACAGCATTTCAAAGTCCTCTCCTGAACTTGAACACATGGTTTCTCTTACTTCGTGCGAATCATAAATGCCACTTTTATGCACTGGGGTTTAATGAGCTTGGGCACTTTGAAGATTGGACATTCCGCTGACTGATGGCAGACGAAGGAATCCTTGTTCTCGTTCTTTCAGCGGCTAGTCATGGTCTGGCGTCAATCAATTGTGAAGGCTAGTCTATCTGAAATCGTTACAATTAGGTCACGGAATCACTGTTAACACGTCTTGAAATCAAGACAATAGCAATGAGTCCGACGTCGGTCAATAGCGCTGAAATCTCCAGGAACTGAGTAATTCAAATCTCAATGATTGTTATAGCCAGGTTGAAAACCGGTAACGGTCGAGGCAGTATCCCTCAAATGGGTAATGTAAGGCGGCCCATCACGTGAGGCCGCCCTGAACTCAGGGGCTGCC
>KV454665.1:80742-122404 GCA_001662585.1 Pseudogymnoascus sp. WSF 3629
ATACGTAGACCTACTGTCTTGTAATACGATCTCCCTTCCTGCCTTCTGACCTGGTTCCCTGGACTCCCGTGAGACCCTAGGGACTACGCTTTACAGGTAACTAGAGAACTGAAGTACTACCTTCAAGCAACGATCTGCCAGGCTTCCGTCTTGCTGTTCCAATTTGTCTTTGGCGTGCCTTGCCGTTACCCTTCTCACTCATATATGTAGAAACTGGGATCTCTCCACAAGCCACACTCCTTCTCTGAGATAGGCTTAGTGCGACACGACTAGCAATTTTGACGCAACGACCTCAACTAGTACAAAGCGAGTTAGCCCCTTAGCACAAACCATTTATGCTCATAGCAGAGAATACCCGAGATACTAGAACTATTAGATTGCAACTTAGAGAAATATAAAGCAGACCACTAGTATAGGTATCAATTTTAATATGGAAAAGTAGATTATGAATATACTCCGTTGCTTGGCTAGACTATGAAAAACCAATGAAAGAAACGACAAATATTGCCATAGTATCTATTACAGTATAACGTATGGCGTGTTCCACAAGTTCGCTAATCTCTACTCGTTCAAATCTTAGTCGGGTGTCCATTACGCCTATTCTCTGACCATCTTTAGATTGGGCTTAACGGCCTAGATGTAGTCCTAGCTATGGAGTTGTTCCTACTATGCCCTCTACCCTTCTTAGCCATTTTCTACACTAACAATTCGTCAAGTTCTATCCTTAGCCTCTTCTTGTCCTCCACTTCCTCGATTCCCCTCTAAACCATCTCTAAATCCTATAGAAGCCTAAGTCCATTATGGATAAGTGTAACTTCTATACCTAAAGCCTACTAATCTTATTTAGGCTAGCTACTAGGGGGACTAGTTGCTACTTTAAGGGCCTAAACCTGCTTCGTGGTAATAATTATTAGAAATAACGTAAAAACTTCTGTTAATGGTTTTAATTTAACAACTTATTAAGGGCTACCATTAGCATATAAGGAGTTATAGTTAAGCGCTATGACATTCTAGTCACGTTTATTTTCTTAATTAAGTGTAGAATTAATAGTAAACGTTCGTTTATTAGATTAAGTAGACGTCTAGACAGATATTACATCTCTAGTAATATCTAAAAGGTTAGCTTTAAACTAAGTTAAACTTAGTAGATTAACTAGCAAACTAAGAACTAAGAGAACAAGGTTAATAAGCTTGTCTTCCCTATACTTAAAAGACTTTGCTATTCCTACCTCCTATAGGATACCCTCCTAGCATCATGTTCTAGTTTTAGATAAGGATTTAAGTGTTTGTACTATAACTACTCTTTAGACGTCTATAGAACGACTACTACTATGACATTTATATCTAGATTTAGTTACTATAGATCCTACTTTTTTAATAAATGTAGATAATCTTAAGTCATCTAACTTTATATTAGAAGAGAAATGATACTAGACCATATTATATATAGCATCTAAGATCACTTACTAGGCATAGACAGTTCTAAGTTATAACGAAGTTTCACTATTAGATAAAGGAATAGAAGTAAAAGCTAAGCTAGTAGTAGAAATTTTCGCTAGTAGATTTCTTATTTCCTTTGCATTAATCTACTAAGATTAGCGTATAGTAAGTAAGGGAATAAACCTTATTACTTAACTTTCTAGCTAGGTATTAAGAAGAAATGGCCTAAATTTTAGTTGAAATCTTAAGAAATTTGCCGTTACTATTTTTGTTATAAGTTGATTTTAACTCGTAAGATATAAGCATAAGGTTAACTTACTAATATTTAAGAGGTTTGCTACTTAGTGAAAATTCTTTCTAAAGATCTTCTAACTTTATAGCAAGTTGTTCCTTTTCCATTTTATATATGTCCTTAGCTTTGTTAAGATCCTCAAATTTCCTAGCCACGATTATTAACTCATTACGTTATGTCTTAACCTATGATTTTAGCTTACTAATTATATTAAGAGCCTTCTTGCTAGGGTGTCACCAGAAATGTTACGAGCGCTAAGTCTCAAGCTCTGACTGCACAAGGGGTCGAAATGATACAAGCAGACTAGACGATAAGCAAGCCAGAAAGGTGGCTGACATGGTGCCAGAGGAATCGGGGATAACCCCCTGTTGTTGACGGCCACCATCCAGCTAGAGGTATAATGGGAACGTTTGAGGTCAGAGGTACAAAAGACTGGACGGGTTTTGGATTTGGATTTCAGGGACGGTGCCTTCGCTCTGATAAGTATCTGGTCGCCGATCGCCAATCTAAGGCACAAACCTTAGTGTTCAGGACTGCGTAAAGCAGCAACAACCGCCAGCCGAAAACAGCAGCTCCAACACCACAATCTTCCATAATGCTATAATTACAGTGTAACTTCGCCTAATCATCATTGGCAAGGTACTTGAGGCTGACACGAGGCTAAACTGTACCATGTGTGGCCTTGACGATCAACGACAAACAACTCTACGCGTATTACATAAAAACGATATTTTGCCACGTTCAATAGTCCTCTACAAACCAATGGAATCTTTTATTTTGGCCTAGAACCGATGATCAGTTACTCAGAAGGTATGTTAGCAGTCATTTGATGACGGTGAAATTTGTGCTCACTAGATCAGCTTGATATTGGGCTAATGCCCCTCCCCAGTTCCTGGCAGCTAACGACGGCGGCGTCCGACTAGAGTCAGTCATCCTTAGTGTCGTCCTTAAAGTCGACCTTTGAGCTGACGTCCAACTTTTCAGTGCTGAGCAGCAGTTTCATGACTGCATCGCACCCGTTTTTATCGGCCCGCGACAGCGGTGTGTAGCCGAACTAGTCCTTAGAGTTGACGTCCACCTTCCCAGTGTCGAGCAGTAACGTCACAGTTGTGCCGTGCCCATTACCTGCAGCCCACGATTAGTGGCGTCTGACCAGAGTGATCCTTTGAGTCAACATCCACTTTCCCAGTGTTGAGCAGCAGCTTCATGACAACGTCGTTCCCTTTCTTAGCGGCCCACAACAGCGGCGTCCGACCAGAGTTGTCCTTCAATTCGACATCCACCTTCCCAGTGTCGAGCAGCAGCTTCTCAATTGTATCATTCCTGTTCTCTGCCGCCCACGATAGCGGCGTCCGACCAGAGTTGTCCTTTGAGTTGTATCCACCTTCCCAGTGTTAAGCAGCAACTTCACGATCTCAGAATTTGCCCAAGGCGTCCAATTATTTCTTCTCATATGGTGGCTTTGGAGCAGGCCGAGTCTTGATGGTGAAGCTGTCAAAAAGTTCTGGCATTCTCCAGCCAGCTGTGGTCTTGAAATGAGATCCAAGGCGTCCAATGAAGTGACGGGTCAGGAGGAAGTTTTGTCTTCTAAACTCCTTTCCCATCTCTGCCCGCTCCTCGCCGATGTGCGCTTGAAGATCTCTCATACACTGGCTCAAACTTTGCTGGTATGAAAAGCGGCAGAGGTCTGGCAAGTCATTATTAAAACCTCGAAACCTTTCGAGCCACTCTAACAATGTTCTATCTGGTAGCGAATATGGATACGTGCCGACACGGAGGCGTTGCAAAGCAGCCGCTTTTCCGGGCATAAGACGGAGTGGTCAGCGCGACCGGACACCCCAGAAGCAGATAAGTTACCACAAGACAATCTCCCCTATAGACACCATGACTAGTCTTCCACGCTTTACCCTCATTTCAAGGCATCTTTATTCAGAGTCTGAGCCGTCGGAAAGGCTCTGCCAGCTAGTTAGCCTGGCTGGCTAAGATATTGCTCCATTATGTCGCCGTGCGCAAGGCATTCAGGGAACTCGCTGCCTGTCTGGCCAAAAAGCTCTCGACAGGATCAACAACAATCCCTTCTCCCATCTTGCCCGTCTGGCAGTAATACTCTATTCTATCTAGTATATAGTTACAGTCCTTCCAGATTCTCTCCCTATTTCGAAGACCGTGGAGCCGCCCCCATTCTTCCCGAATCTCACTATACAACCGGTACCAACTTGTCTGCTGCGATACTACAGGTTGTGGTAATGAGTCATCATACAATTGCTTCTAGGCTTCTTGAGAATTCCAAGGACTTATATCAGTCGCTCTTTCTTCACCATTTGAGTTTGCTTGTTCCTAGCGTTGACGATACTCCCATAGCTCACGAGCCGTGCATCGTGCCCATTTTGGATAGGACTCTTGACACCACACCTCCCACAACCAAGGCATCTGCTGTGACACGAGGTGAAGAAAAAAGCTCTGTGGTAGCTGTAAGAATGCAGGCGTCACCAATCGGAGGTTGGCAACATCCCGGGGGTCCAGGTAGTTTAGTAATTTATGGCAAAATTTCGTGCCAAGTACCTGAAATATGTGCCACTCGGTATGCCGATCATATTTCGCCAATCGGGTGCCTAGGGCAAAGACACCGTTATCCATATGATCGATAGTGTCCTCTTTATTAGCGACATCTCTAAAGATGCGATCTAAGATCGGGATAAAGAGAGGATTAGCCGCAAGCCATTCATCCCCACGACTATGAATCCAAAACTGTTCCCAACTGGCTATGACTGATTCGTGGCGAGGAAACTTCTCGTGAAAGAGAGTCTAGTTAGCTTCGAGACGAAACTAATCAGTGAGTAATTTTATGCTCACTCTGCCAAATTGGTACTTGGCCGCTCTTTTGTACACCTCTAAGCAAGCGGGGTGAAAGGGCATGGCTATGTTTGCCCCCCCCACTCCTCAAAGGCCATATTATCAACCAGTCCGCTTATGTGGTTGTGCCGTGGCGGACAAAACTCTAAATAGATATCATCTCTGCTTGGAAAGTGATCGCAGAGTCCGGAGAGAAAGTATTCCGTATCTGGCAAAGACTCAAACTCTTCGTCATCTGCTTGAGGCATCCACTGTGTGTCTTTAGGAACAAGACACTACATGGTTCCGCAGGTACGCATCTCTTCTTGAGATATGTTGTGGCCGTTGTATCCTTTTTTGTTGATGCAGTTAGGGCTAGCAATATGTTCCGTGAAAACTATCAGAAGGGTTGCGATCTTTCGCTAGTCGGGTGGAAAGATGATATCACGGTCATTACCACCACCATTAGGAGTAGAATCTAGCCAGTCTTCAGAGCAATCAGGGCAATCTGGATCATTGTCAAATTCGACGTAACTTTCTGCAATCGGACACTTTCTGAAACCGTATGACGACCAAGCTGCCCTTAACGGCTCATCTTCTTTGCGGATTCGTCCGATGTTAGATGAGACGCCGCAGAGTTGACAATGGATCTCGCTGTAGCCCTTTTTGAGGACCCAACAACGTACTGAAGCCGTAGTTAAGCAACAATATTTGGAGAGGGAGTATATTAACAAGTGTTTGATCGTGGCTGGTCTCAAGCTGGCCCTGATTGCAGGGCGGTGGGCAACATTGACAGAGGGGGAGCTGGATTCTTGACGGTCACCGACCATGTCGGCGATATGACTCAGACACACTTTGTCGAGTGGAGACCTTGCGGGCCAGGCAGAACAAACCAATCCGCTTATTAGCACGGGTTGTTTTGGCACTACCGCACACTGTTTGCAATAACGATACCGCATGTATACGAGCACCACTGATAACAGCAACGAATTTGTCAGGTAACATAGTAGCAAATGACAAGACTGTAACACCGAGGATCGTGTCAGAAAGATTAAGTGGCATCAAAGATGAAATTAAACGCTGCTATCGCCGCTTATATAACGAATACTATATTGAGTTGAGTATGAAGCTCCCAACTAAGAACTAACCACTCTTATATAGAGTAGTCGTGCCAAAGTGAATAGTCGACATATCAAACTCAGTTGCTATTCAAGACTTCTCAATCTCGATTGAATTCGAGAATCCTCTATACTCTTCTTCTTCTATTCTTGCCAACACTGATTCGCCAGCCAGTTTCCCCTTCAGTCCATATAATTCTTGGAAGCTCATAATCATCGGGCGCCATTTGTCAGGGTCAATCCGATTCTTCCACCCCTCCATCCTAATTTCTTTATGCACGTGCGTTCTGATGACCTTGACTTCTAATGTGAAGAATCCTTTTGTATCTGCATCCTGAGCCATTTCATATACTCCAACAAGCTCTGCCTCCATCTGAGCCGGGCATTCCGCAATTCTAGCTAGGCTAACAATATCGGATTTTACAGGCGTAAGCCTAGCACGACCAAATTTGTCTTGAACGTATTCGTATCCATTCATTCTCTTGAAGTATTTATATCCTTCATCAGGTTGTGTAGTAAGGATTTCTTTTGAGCTGGTAGTTCGAGCTAGAGCATTAACAGCATCTGACATGCGATCTGAGGGAAGATTGAGGACGCACTGCTGGGTGCGTAATAGGTTTATCGTTGTTTGGGATATGCCTCTAAGTCCAAGCATACACCTATTGCCAAGCCAAAAGGCTGATGACATAGGGGTAATGTTGAAAGTCGAATCTTCGTTTTCGGTAGTGATGAGAACGACTGGTGTGCCCTAATAGAAAATTGCTAGCAAGATTGTATCCGTATCATGTTTAGAAGAAAGGTCAATTGAAGTCATCGTTTAAGTCGTGTCGCTACCTCTTATGTTGTTAAGTATTCAGTAATGAAAGCGATGTTAGAAAGCATGGAACGCACCTATATATACATATTCTACGGTATCATAGCTTGTTTAGATGTGTCTAGATCCTTTGCTGACCGTAACCTACCCACAGTTGCTAACTAATGAGACAGAGATCCTGGCGACGACACAGGTTGCCTGGGACGATGAGAAGCGCTTGCTAGAGCTTCCGATCGGGAAGAGCGGCACAGTGGGGATGATAACATGGGCCCGCGGTGGGAAGAATTGGGAGGTGCTAAAGTTCGGGTTCGATAATGAGTTTAACCCCGCACTACAATTAGGGGGGGATTATCGTAGTCCCAATAGACCATTGACCATGGATCCAAAGTCAGCCGAGGACTGGTTGGATCCGTCGTGGATGGATGGGCCAGCGCATAGTAAGTACCTACATAAGGCGGATAGGTTGAGTAGCCTACATGAGGAAGTCTTTATTACTGAAAAGCGCATCTCCATTGAGGAGGGTGAAATAGGGGAGACGGGGATGAGGGGGTGGGTGATAGATATATTGGATCATACGCCAAGATATCGCAGGTATCAAGATCTCTGCGAGGGGTGTGTCAATCTAAGCAAACCTGTGCGTAAATTCGGTATTTCAAGGTAGGCTTCAGTATCGAACAACCGACATAGTTTATGTAAACACTCGAAGTGGCGGGACAAGGTCTGTAAGGGGCTACTGGCCTCGTAGATACTGTTGTGAATGGTCCTTTTTATACCCTTGGGGCAGAATAGGCTTATATCTCGCTTGCGTTGGATCTTCGCAAGAGTGGGATGAGTTAGAGGGAGGAGCGAAAGGGAAAGTCGAGAGGGAAGGAGCGCGAGGGAAGGAGCGAGAGGGAAGGAGCGAGAGGGAAGGAGCCAGAGGGAAGGAGCGAGAGGGAAGGAGCAAGGGAGAACGGGGAAAGGGCGGTGGAGAGGAGACGAGATGGAAGGAGCAAACGGAGAAGAAGTAGGGGGGAAAGAGCGACGGATAGAGGGCCAGAGGGAAAGAGCAAACGGGCAAGGCTGGGAGGAGGGGGGGAAGGAGCGAGGAACTGAGGCACAGGGGGAAGGAGCAAACGGGCAAGGCTGGGAGGACGGAGGGAAGGAGCGAAGGGTTGATCATGTATATGTTGATTGGGTCTGACAACTTCACAAATCCAACTTTCCAAAACGCACACAAATATAGAACAATAGGTGTAAATCCAGGAGACATTGGCATCGCATTTATATTTAAGGGATATGTTCAGTTCCAATCGAAGGACACCAAGTGGATAACAATGCCGGGCCACTGAAAAATCCCACTCGGCACTTTCTCAGACGCCTCTTCACCTTCTGCTCTCAGTGTGGACTACTCGCATAGATGACTCCCATGGTTCCTATATACTCTATTCACCAAGCCGTGGCTTTTAAGTAATAAATCACGGCCCATTTAAGAAGAACTCTTCATAAGGTAGTTGTTGCCATGTTCTATGCTGTATCTCTATGAGAAGTCTAGTTCAGAACCGCATCTATCACCGCAGAAAACCAGGCGCCATTTCACGTAGCATCTCTAGCGAAGAATTCCACCTCTGAAAGATCAGCGACGCGTCACGAGCGCGCGGGGGGTATGTAGAAACGAAAGATCGGTGACAAGGAAACCCTATCCATTTCAGGTAGATTTCTTGTTCAAGATGCTCAGTCTCTCTCTGATCTCCTTGAGTTCAGCCATGCGGGCCTTCTCTCCTCCATGCAGCACGCGCAGGTGCTCCTCCTTCAGCTCCTTGAAGTCGTTGTCGAGCCGCTGGTGCCACGGGTACAGGACGAAGATCTGGAAGCACAGCGCCGAGGTGCCAATGGCGAAGTTGGTGAGCGAGAAGCCACGTGTGATCATCATCTTTGCGGCGGCTCAAGTAAACATGGAATTGGGGTTCACGCAGCCGCTTTGGAGGGCGGGTGGTCAGGTGCGGGGTCTCTTCTCCGTGGCGGTGAGCAACGTGTAAAATCTCTCCTTCACAGAAGATTGAATGGGATGGGAGCCTGCTAGATGGTGAGCGTGAATAGGCAAGGCTACGTTCAATAGACAAAGTCTTACGAGTGAGTGGAGAGGAAGTGGCAAGGTGGAGGATAAAAGTGACGTTTCCAGGTGAAAATCGTGATCTCGGCTGTCGTCGGTATAGATATAGTCCGTGGCACGTGACTCACCACATTGACGACCAAGGAAGTGGCGAATTCAAGAGTTTGCCGCGCGATTGAATTATGTTATAAACTCCATACCAAGGCTTTGGAGGCGCTTCTCAGGCCAGTTTCTGTCATAAAGGCTTGGACGTTAAGAGGGTCGTGACAGCTTGAAGTAAAATTTCCACCGTGTGGCGTTACAGTGGGATATCTAACTGTCACGTGCCACTCTGTATTGAATGGAATTGGGCATTGTGTCAGCTCCGATAAGAGTTTATAACTTACTCCGTGTTCTTTGTGAATGCAGTAAGGTAGAAGGGGGTTTTAACGATAGTCTGGGGATTAAATGTGGCCGGTGAGCTGGATTGACGGCGGCAAGAGGCGGCCGCCCACCTCCCGCATCCGGCGCCGTTTTCAACAGCAGTTAATGTACTGTACGTACATGCCACCAGAGGATTTTAAACCAACTCTTATCAACAGATAGCAAGAAATACAGCCAGCCTATTTGTGCTTTTGAGCCTTCTCACGATGCCCCATCTTCTCATATGGAGAAAATTAGAGACCAAATCTCACTCTCATCCTCCTCGGAGAAACCGAATCTCGCAAGTTTCGATATTCCGCCGGTCCATACCCCCTCCGCCAGCCAAGAGTGGGAACGTCTTACTGGAATTTTAGTTGAGAATCTTAATCACTCAAGCAAAGGCACACGAGGATCTTCATTTTAATTGTGGAATATGGAAGAATTATATTATTTAATCTATTATATATTCAACTTTATATTCTATAAATCTAAGGTGTTGATGCAGGGCACATGTATTTATACGGTAGCGGAGATGTACATTCTGAATGTGACAGTAGTGGCTCAGAGAAATGAGGGTAGGAGGATGGAGTATCTTTGTGTGTATAATTGCGGGGTGCGAGGGATAGGGGGAAAAGGAGCGGACGGTTTAAGTGAGAGTGTGGTGATGCAGACACAGGTGAATATGAGCACAGAGTACCAGTATATGAGAGTGATTGTTTTAATTCATAAGTCTTCTTCTTCAATCTTCTCGGCATAATACTCTGTAATTAATCATTAGCAATTTTCCAGTACAATATCAAATCTTATAAACATGAACTTCTTACTTCCAGCACCCCATCTCAAGCCAATATACCCCAGTAAATCTTTCAGCGGCTGTATCCGCAGCTTCGCGTTACCATCTTTAGATGCCTTCGCATCGCGGAGACAGACCATGGCGGCTTTATATACGCAATGTGAAATAAAAACCGGCAGAGCCGCCAATGCCGCCGAGTCGCCGGTTTTCACGCCCGTTGCTCCATGTGCGATCTCCTGCGTCAGCGACATCAATATATTAAGTGACGCCTGGACACAGTACTCGTTATCCTGCGGCTCGACCTTAGATCCGAATTCCAGGACTTCCAGCATAGCGCTATATATCAGTCAGCCCCTATTCTCTGTCCTATTCTCTGCAAGTGTACTCCTGGGACCTACCTTCTACCTATAGCAAGGGAACTATCCGAAAGAGTTTTCAGAGCGTTGTCTTCACCCTCGAAGGATGCGAGGAATGAGGTTAACGAGTGTAGGATCCGCATTGCTTCTACTCTCCTGAACTCCTGTTGCGAGGTACGCTCGTGGATGTGGGAGAGTGCTTGGTCTAGGAGGAGGGATGAGTAGGCCAATTTAGTGAATGGATCCATTTGCGCTATATCTTTAGAGTCCTGATGTGTAGGTTAGGTATCTGTTTAAAATGTAAGGATGGTTTTATGTCACCTACATTATTACCGAATGCCGCTTCTATCGACGGCCCCAGAGACGCAGTATGTCTGGAGTTATTCTCAAGAGATGCATATCTGTAAAATGACATTCTTAGTTTCAACATTACCCGATGGGTGCCACGAGGGATTCCAACCTATTAGTGATAACAATTCCACACCAAGTTTGTCTTGCCTCTTCAGCTATCTTTGGATCCGGAAAAGCCTTCGATAGATCCGCAGACGACGCAGCACTCGCTCCTAGATCGACCGCAGCCTGAATATTAGCCCCAGCCGAGATATAAGCTGCTGGGTACATCGCATGTCCGATTTCAAACGTCGTCAGAAGTAATCGGCTCTGTAGCATCGCTAGAGTATTCATCCCCATCGCCTCTAGCATACCCACCAAGCTCTTATTTCGAACATACAGCCCCCGTGTCTCCAACGACATCTCTTCATCCACCGGCATCGCACACACAAGAAACATACAAAGAGTTAAGAGACTAAAATCCGCCGGGGTGTCCTCAACTCTAAACCTCGACACCCGCGCATAATACCCCCTCTCCCCCACGACCATTACCCACCTCCCCACCGTCCCAAAAAACACCTCCGCCCTCTCTCTTACCCGCAACCCATCCCCCACAACCTCAAATACCTGTGCCTCAAGCGTATACCCTAAATTAGCCGCCATCAACTCCACTAACCCCGGCAAGGGTAGCAAACGCGGTGTATCCGGATGCGCCGGATGCGCCGGATGCGCCGGATGAGAACAGGGTTTATTTAACCTTAATTTAATCAGCCACCAAACCATAAACACACTACCACTACCCCACCCCGCCCCGCACCATGGAAAAAAAGTAGACGTACCGTTTACAGAGGGAGCAGGTGGGGAGGAGTTTATCGCATTTCCGCTTTTGGGTTTTGCAGCGGAGACAGGATTGGGTGGCGTGGGGGGGCATGGTTGTTGGTGCTGCGGAGGTGCGGGTGCGGATGCGGGTGCGGAGGGGAGGGTTCTTATAAATCTGATGCTGAGTTTGAGGATTGGAAATGCGAATGGAGGGGTGCTGCCTATTCTGGTTTAGCCTCCGCGTCCGCGTCCGCACCCGCATTGGCTTAGAAATGTGAGAATTTATGCATGGGCAGTTGTAGAGATGGGGGGTTTGAATAATGGGGTGTTCGGGAATTGTTGCAGCGATGGAAATATATCTATATAAAGGCCGCTGAAGGCCGCTGAATTCTCATCCTCATCCCATCTAAAACAACCACCACCTGTCTAATAACCATCCCAAACATGAATCCCATCCGCAACATCGCCATCGCCGGAGTAACTCTCCCCACCCCCCTCCCACAACACTTCTAACACATCCCCAGGCCTCAGGCGACCTCGGCACCCCCATCCTCCAAGCCCTCATCTCCAGCAACCTCTTCACCATAACCATCCTGACACGCCACACATCCCGCGCTCAATTCCCCCCCTCCATCCGCGTCATCCGCGTCAACTACACCTCCATCCCCTCCCTCACCACCGCTCTAGCCAACCAAGATGCCGTGATCTCAGCCCTAACCAGCGAAGCGATGGATACACAAGACCTTCTCATCAAAGCCTCCATCGCCGCGGGGGTGAAGCGGTTTATACCCTCTGAGTTCTCTTCGAATATAGGTAATCCCAAGAGCGCCGCGTTGCCGGTTTACCAGTCGAAGATTGAGGTTCATGAGCTCCTTGAGCGGATGGTGAGAGAGAATATGGGGTTTACGTATACGTTGATCCGGAATGGCCCGTTCTTGGATTGGGGTTTGATGAAAGGGTTTTTTGTCGATTTTAAGGGAACGACTACGCCGTTTTACGATGGTGGGGATAGGCGGTTTAGTACAACTACTCTAGATACCATCGGGCGCGCGGTGGTGGGTGTACTCCAGCACCCCGAGGAGACGAAAAACCGCGCGGTGTATATCCACGACCTCGTCACGACGCAGCGGGAGATCCTTTCCATCGCGGAGAAACTGGCGCCAGGCCGGACGTGGGGGACGGTGGATGTGAGTACCGCGGAATTGGAGGCTGCTGCGGAGGAGAAGTACGCGAAGGGCGTGTTTGATTTGGGTGCGTCGATGGGGTTTTTGATACGTGCGGTTTTTGGGGAGGGGTATGGGGGGGAGTTTGAGGTGGTGGATAATCAGGTGCTTGGGATTCCGTTGAAGAGTGGTGAGGAGTTGGAGGGGTTGGTTGGGGGGGTGTTGGATACATTGGAAGCTTAGCTGGAAGGGTGTCAAACTTCTGGTTATCTTTAATGGAATATTCATGTTCTGCAACACTTCGCGTCAATATACCATAGGCCTCGATATGAATACCGCTGAAGCCATGAATACGAACAAAGTCGAGATCTTGAATCAAGAAATAGACCCCAAAGGCAAAACACCTAGTTATCACATAATGCTAGCAGACAAAACATCCTTCAAGTACATCACCATCTACCGCCGAATCTTCCAAGTCGACGACCTATGTTTCTCCCCTATCCTACTGGAAATGCTGTCTCCTTTCCCCCGACGGCAAACTAGAACTGTGGTCGTATCCCGCAAACAGCAGGAGGTAAGCCCGCCCCCCCTCGCCAAGATCTCGCAGGAGAAAACGTCCCTTCAATTACCTCGCTCTGTTGATCAACTTACTGCTTTTTCTGCTCAGATGGATACTGCTATAGAAATATAACATCGTAATCACGTGATAAACAATCTCAACACCCAGCGGCACGTGACCTAGATCAATATCTTAATCAGGTGATCATCCTTTCAACGACCCTAATTATATACGCGGCCACCCTAATTATAGGGCGGCCGCGTAAGACAACCAAGCAGTCAACCGTATCTGTATCTCAATGTCAGGTGACCAGATCAACATCATACTCGTTGAGCACATTAGGTACTCCAACCAATCCAATCAACCACCATCCCGACTCTCCTCACGCAAATACGTGAACACCTCCATACCCATTCGCACCTCCACGGAGATGCCTCCGTGTCCGTACACCCCTCTCTCTCCCCCAAGACAGAGAAAAAACGAAGAGGGTGTGGTGCCAATACGGTGACATATGTACTGTCCTGTACGGTGACATTCAGCCGAGGGAACATTCCTTTCCACGATATGGAGTTGTATCCGCGTCGTGCGTGTGGGGTCGCATCGCGTCCCTGCTTCTTTCATGGGGCCCGTCCCATCCCATCGTCGTCTGTCTCCCTTTTCCCTTCGTCCACAGCGGCACAGCACCACACATAGGGGAAAGGGAAGGAAGCGAAAAAGGTATTTCTGGAAGTCGCCGTACCAAGCCACTAGACGCGACTGCGCCCACACCTCAGCCGTGTTAGCACGCACCAACCTGGCCTCGCACAGCTACTTACGGCGGTCTAGCAAGGGTGTACGTGGAGTTCTAGCAGTGTTAGCTTCCACACTATACCTCCGTAGTTGTTAGTAGCCTTCACAAACCGCACGCTACCCATCCACCCCTTGCGCGGTTGGGGATGGACTGAGATTAACCTGCATTTTGACAGGCCAGGGGAGGGGGGGAGGGGGGAGGGGGGGATGGGGAGAGGCAAGATTCGAGTTGTCGGCGTTATTTTTCCCGTTCGCCGTGGTGCGTACGGAGACATACCGAGGTGTTGTTGAGGATGTGGAGCGTACGTATGCTTCTTTCTTCGCCTTCTTCGTGTCGTCTCCCGCGTATACGACGGAGACGGGGGACGGGGTCGGGGTCGGTGCAATCGATCAGTCTCTGCTTGCCCATCCGTCGTATCGCCCCCTCGGACATCGCACATCGCACATCGCACGTCGCACTTTGCGCGTGTGGTGGATGATAATAATGACGCTCAAGGGTCGTTCCAATATGGTACGATATGGTACGATATGGTACCGCCGTACCTAATAACCCTACCGCCGCACTTCTTCAGCCGTACCACATGCATCCATACCCTCCCTACACACACATCCATCCCCGTACGTCCATCCATCCAAACGATCAATATTTCCCGCCCGTCCCCACGGAACCTCCTAGGCCGCAGATCGCATCCGTATGCGCCTTCCGCGTATGGATCAAAAATGGATCAAATGGAGTACACAGATGGAGCAGGGCATGGAGCCGTTTGATGGAGCAAGGGGGCGTCGTACGCACTCCACGATCATCTGTACACCATTGCCTGCTCCCGCCAAGGACGGTGGCAGGTGAAACTCGCGCACCTCCCCGATGGGGTAGGAGTATACGCTCGCCGTACTGCTTCGTAGAGGGGAGGCGCCAATACGCCAATGAACCCGCTGATATCTGTACTTACTGCACGTTATTATTTGCGACTAACCACCGTATAATACTGTAACCACCGTATAGTTCTCCCATGCCCACTTTATTCCCGTCTCGACCTTGTCGAGACGTGTCTCGGCTTGACTCGAACTTGGTGTGGATGTGCGTGCACACAGCTTTGCACAGCCTACTGAGCCTGAGGACACCAAATACCAACAAAATAGCCAAAACAGGGAAGTCAGAAAGGAGCGAGGTGGAGTGGAGAGAGGATATGGGTTTATATCGGCGGTTGGTTGTTGGTTATTATAAGATACTTCGTTCTCCGTCTCCTACTCCGCGCACTGTGCACTGTACTGTGTATGGGAATCCTCCGTACACCGTACAGCGTATCGTATTATAGCGCGGAATCCGTCCTCCTTGCCTCTTCTAGACCATCCTATCGTTGACTCGACTGAAATGATGCTACCGCGCAATCAACAGGAGCAGGAAAGGAAGGACCATACCATCCATGGCAGGACTATAGTTGGACAACCGTCGCAATCCCCATTCCCACAATATCCCACAGATTCTACTTGATCCTACCAGATCCCTAGACATGCGTGGTGTGGCGACAACCCCACCATAACATCATAGTAGCACGATAGATTTGATATGCGCCTCTTTTAACGCGTCACTGTGTTCCATGTTCCCATATATTTTTGTGGTTATAGTGTGTGTATAGTGCTTGTCTGCGCCTCAATGGTGTCTCTAATCACCGTTGTTGGTGTGTTTTGTTGTTGTGTGTAGGGAGAGTCCCGTGTAGGCAAATAGTCGAGTAGTGTCCTCTATGGGACATATTTGTCGCACAACTCGCATCTCCAGATCTTGTTGCCCCCATGCCCCCATGCTAATCTTGGTTGAAACCAGAAAACCCAGAACGTGGCTGGTCAGGTACCAGCCAATCCTATCTCATACCGTCCTAGACTATCCCCATGTACTTTCCCCTGCCACCCTGTACTTTTGTACGTTAGTTTGTCGTTATTCCTTCCCATCCCACGCCTGTCCTTGTACCGAAAACTGACCACTGTCGTGTACGTACCACTCTGGGATGGCATGGAATGGTACATGCTATTTATACTGTTGGCCACATATAAACACATGTATCTTCCCATACCATCCCCACACCCTCCCTCTCATCAACCAGTCGTTTCGTCGCTTCGTAGATCCAGTCAATCTCTCTCGGCCACTAACTTCCTACGTAGCGTCCCTTAGCGTCCCTTGGCCCTCTTTGGCAGCCCCCTACTAAACTACCAAGTCACTAGTTTAGCAGATATACTTGTCAATTCTATATACCCATCCACTCAAATCCATGTACCTCCACTACTCCAACTACCCCAACCTACCCTACTCGTCGTCGTTCTCCATCTCCTCCACGATGCGGGTTGGCCGACGATGGGGTCCGTTGATTGCCCCTCGCCCCTCTCTTCTGCCTCCATTTCCTCCAATTCCTCCTCCTTTCTCCTCTCACTCCTCTCTCTCCTCTGCCGCTTAATTTTGACTTTTCTTTTGACGTGCCTGTTTGTCCCTCCCTTGTGCTTTTTTGTCCCAAGGTACTGTACGGAGTAAGTACTTACTCTACGGTGGTGTGCTGCTCCATCTAATTCTCATATTGCGATTCCCCTGTTCTTGCTCCTCCCTCTCCTCTCCTCTGCTACCTTGTGATCTACTACCTGTTACCTCACACCCTCTTTTTACTTTTTACCTTACCTCCTCCCCCCCCAAGTGTTACACATTCATTCCAAACCGTCCTTCTTTCTCAACACTCACTCAACGGACTCTACCTTTCACCTTCTTGTATACAGTTGCATCCAACGTTTGCTGTTCTTGCTCTCGCCCCTCAACTCTCGCCCAATCCCCCGGGGCGCTCTTCCTTCTTTCACTCGCTCCGTGCGTTTGCTCCTTCCCCCCCAAACCGCCACCAAGATGACCCGCTCCCGCGTTCTCTCTCGCCGCCAGATCGAAGGGCTCATTGCAAACAACCAATCCATCGTCATCTTCGACAACAAGGTCCTGCGCCTGGACAAATGGCTCGAGAGACATCCCGGAGGCAAGCTGCCGATTCAGCACATGGTGGGCAGAGATGCCACGGACGAGATCAAAATGTAAATTAAGGCGGACTCTCACACTCTTTCTCTCTTCGAACTATCAAGCTCCTCTCATGGTCCTTGCCGCATCAAGCACACCCTGCCATTGAGTTTATTCCAAAACTCAATCTGTCCTTGCCCCCCCGCCCCCCCTTCAAAACGAGAGAATCAAAAACTAAACATATCGTGTCGATCTATAGCTACCACTCTGCGGAAACCCTGCCGAGGATGGATAGCTTTCGAATTGGATACATAGACGGGCCGTGGGTCAACTTTGAGCCTCCGATTTCGGGTGGTGTCTTCCGCCCATACGAAGGGGAAGCGAATATGCGAAAATGCGCAAAGACGATCACAACCACGCTCTGCCCCTCGAAGACGTCAGCTCTCCCTGGAACCGATGGGACCTGCAACAAGAAGGGTGCACCGCCCCCCTGCCCAGATGAGAAGCCGTTGCTCAGCAGCGTGCAGGATAAATTGGACGTGAACCAGCTGGTTACTGGCACGTTGGATAAATTCCCAAGAAGCTGCACCCAGGTCGAGTTCATGGACCTCGCTGAGCAGCTGGAGATCGATTCGGACATTGGCAGATTCCCATCTGTGGACCCGGCAACGCAGAGGACTATTATCAACAGGTACCGCCAGCTACACCAGAAGGTTCAGGATGACGGCCATTACGAGTGCCGCTTCTGGGAGTATGGGAAGGAGTGTATCCGCTACGTCTCCATCTTCGCCCTCTCCATGACGGCGTTGAAGTACGAGTGGTATATGACTTCCGCCATGCTTTTGGGCCTATTTTGGCACCAGATCATGTTCACGGCGCATGACGCTGGTCACTTGGCTATCACCCACAACTACATTGCCGATACTCTCATTGGGATCTTTATTGCCGATTTCTGCTGTGGATTGTCCATTGGATGGTGGAAGAGCAGCCACAATGTCCACCACTTGGTTCCCAACCACCCAGTAAGTCCTAGTTGAATATCTATATAAAAAAATTGCCTGCTAACCACATATCCCAGGCCCACGACCCTGACATCCAGAACGTCCCCCTCTTCGCCAACTCCCCCATGTTCTTCCAGTCCCTCCGCTCCACCTACTACAACTTCGACTTCGCCTGGGACCGCGCCTGCGAGATCGCCATCAGGTTCCAGAAATACACCTACTACCCCGTCATGGGCATCGCGCGCTTCAACCTCTACCTCCTCTCCTGGCTTCACCTGATCTCCCCGCGCTCCTCCAACAAGGGCACAGCAGCGTGGACGCGCCCCACCGAAATCCTCTTCATGGCTTGCTACTGGTACCTCTTCGGCTACCGCCTCCTCTGGCTTACGATCCCCACCTGGACCCTCCGCGTCGCATTCGTGCTGGTGTCGCATATCATCACCATGCCTCTCCATGTCCAGATCACGCTCTCCCACTGGGGCATGTCGACCGCTGACCTTGGCGCGACTGAGTCCTTCGCACAGAAGCAGCTGCGCACCACCATGGACGTCGATTGTCCCGCGTGGTTGGACTTTATCCACGGCGGTCTGCAGTTCCAGGCTGTGCACCACTTGTTTCCGCGCGTGCCTCGCCACAATCTGCGTAGGGTGCAGTCGCTGGTTAGGGAGTTCTGTAAGGATGTTGGGATTGAGTATACGATCTTTGGGTTTGTGGATGGGAATAAGGTCGTTCTGAGCAGGCTGGGCGATATTGCGAAGCAGGTTGAGATTATGGTGGCGTGCCAGAAGCATCATGTTGAGACGGGGGATATGAGCATTTAAAGCCGACCAAACCCAACCGATCTGACGACATTTGTTGTTAACGAATTTGTTCTCCTTTAGCGTTGTTTTTGTTGTTTGGTTGTTAACTACTTGCTTGGATTTTATTTTGTCGGGTGATGAGAGACTACAGTACCATCTGGTCGGGCGCATACAATTTCCTCTTTGTCATATTTTTGGATCCATAACACTGCATTTTTTATTGGCCGGGCGGATGGGGGCTGAGTCCCTGAGCTCGTGGCGAAGGGAGGGAAGGCGGGGTTTTTTTTTTGAATGGCGCTCCTCTCCCTTTTCTTTTCTTGAGGTTTGCGCGTACGATGGAGGATGAGGAGGTCGCGTGGTATATACATGAGCGATGTGGAATTTTATAGATGGGTGGTAATAATAGACGGTGGAAAGAACGACTTCTGCTAGAGTAGCGGGGTTGTTGTGAGTGATAGTTACGGGAAGGAGAGGAAAGGAAATGGAAATGGACTGTTTTGAGTTCATGTTGATAGTTTCTGTATGAGAGATTGCAGATTATGAGGGGGGTATGATGTGAAATGAAAGATATATTCTCTTTTGATGTGTTTGACTTGGGGTTTGAGGATGTGGGGGGAGTGTTGGGGGTGTGGGATGTCTGGTGTGTGGTGATATCGATGCGTATCGCCTCGAATAGAGGAGGGACGAGGTGTGTAGGATGATGGGAAGCTGCGGAAAGAGGGGGGGTATGACGGGGTAGTGAGGGGTTGGGGATAGTGGGATGTCGAATGCTCTAATCATGTTTAGCGAGCGTCACGGGGGACCGGTGGTTCCAAACCGCCGGTCTGAAGGTTTTCCAACCCAGATCGCGGTCTGGGTTGAAGATTTGGAACCGGACCGCCCCATGGTCCGGTCTGGGGTCGGTCCCCCAATGGGGTCGGTCCCCCGTGACGCACGCTAATCATGTTGTTTGTACCATCGCGAGAATCTTCTGAAGTGAGAAATGTTCTCATATAGGCGGTGCCATACGATTAAGGGAATACCATAGTAGCCAGAGAACCTAATCTGATCAAATATTGCATATATCTATGGCATAGCTATGCTGATCTGTCAAATGATGGGGATATCAGATGGTAATGTGGAAATAGCTCTTATATTGATATTGGGATGAGCTGCATGTTTTGCTCGTGCGCTTCTAGAAAACTAAGACGACCTCCTTCGTTCCATCAAACACCCCGCCCTCACACCTCCTTCATGAGAAGATAAGCCCCTTCATTGAGCGATACTCGTACCTGTCTACAATGCGATCCAGCGTTAGGAGAGGAGGCAGGTTCTACGGATTAGGGATAGCGTACCTCGTGGGACTGGTATAGATGACGCCGTCGTACGTGCCGCCGGGTTTGATTGGTTCGAGCCGCGGGTGGAATCGATCGCCTGAGCCGCGTTCATAGACGCTCGCCGCGGTGACGCCGCCGTCTAGGTATCCCTCGTCTGGCGGTCCCACGCTCGGAGCTAGAGGCGTGCTTAGTGTGACGTTCGCTACTCGGCCGGTCAGATGAGTTAGGATCTCCTGCAGCACGTTGGCGTCGTGCTCGGTGATGCCGGTGAAGCCGTAGGATTGATCGTACTTGGAGTGGGCCATGGTCAACGACCACGCCGAGATCCAGATGTTGAGGGTCTGGAGGTTGTGGAATTTGGGGAGGTGGAGCCGGTGCAAGTCGTAGACTGAGTGGCGGTGGGGGAGGTCGGGGAGGTCGTGGGTGGCGCAGAGGAGGGAGGAGGGGAAGTCGGGCATTAGAGAGAGCTCGAGGATGCGGGCGTGCTTGTGGAGGGCTGGGGGGGTGATGGCTTGCGTTGGCCACTTCTTCATGGCGGGGTGGAGGGCGCAGTGGCCTAGGAATGATTGGGGGGTGTAGATGTCGGTGAAGATGAAGGTTGTGGATTCGTAGATGGATTTTAGGCATTCCTCTGATCTGAAGCCAGGCTCGTGAGGTGAGTAAATCGAGTATAATAATGTTGGGGCTAGTAGGAGTGAGGGAGTAGCGGATTAGGAGACATACAGGAGCTTGCAGGATAATAACATGGGGAGATAAGGACTCCAAGAGGGTACAGGCTCCTTGTACCCGCCGTCCCAAGAGTGCGTCTTCCAGCAGTCCATCCCCGCGGTTTTAAAACCCCAATTCGCATCACTCCCATGCACCTCCACCGCCCGCTCACCGCACGCCCAGTGGTTCATCCACGGCGATTGCAGACGGCGAGTCAGCACCGACACCTCGGGATCCCTCCCCGACGCAAAGCCACCCATAATATGGCCGAGACGGACGCCTTGTCGGACTCTCAACTCTTCGACATCGCGCTGGAGACTGTCAACGACGGAGAAGTCGGTAGTGCATGGCCAGCTGCAGAAATGACGCCCCGCCTCGTCGTCGCCGTGCCAGATTATGTGCTGGCGCAGGCCGTGGGAGCGCCAGAGGGAGAGGTAGATGGCGTTGCGGATCTCGGGGGGGAGAAGGGTGAGGAAGGCGGACTGGGTTTGGGGGTTGATTGACATACTGACGGCTGGGAAATATCGGCGGGGTGACATGCAATAGTGGGTATTTTGGCTGGTGGCTACTCACCTGGGTACATATCGATATCAAGCGTAGGACTTGGATGATGCTACCTACAGCTAAATCGGTGTGTAGCCTAGCGGCGGGGCGGCGCCTCCCGCCCCCACGATGGACCCGAAAGTTACGTGATGGGACCACCTCGCTCACGACATATAGGGTTCAACTTCTAGCGTTTTGTACCGCGGTATTAGATATATGGACATAATTGAGCATGTTGAGCAAGGTGAGAGTGCGGATAGCGTGAGCTTGGTGAGCGATGGGCGAAAAAGCAATGAAATTAGATCCAACGCTTTTATCATCTGTGTTACACGAGTAGGTACGTTTCCGTCAAGTGTGCTTTCATTTCGCTGTCATTATTAATAACTAGCTTCCCTATAGTATCCACTTAACCTACCTATAACTGTAGGATATTTAGACTCGGTCATACCTCTTGGAGATATCAATTTATGTTTTTCAGCTCTCTTTTTGGCAGTCGTCGGCCCTGTTTTGTCGCTGCTGAATTTAGAGACTTGGCTTTCACTATGCTGCATCTTGGCGAGGATTATGATCCTCAAAGATACAGCTTCACAGTGAACTACAGTAGTTAGGTAGGCTGGAATATACGGTCTCATGGGATAGAGGATAAGTGGTTAAGCTTGTTAGAAAAAATACCCTGTACGGAAGAGATTGGTAGGATTTGACTATTACGTCGTTATGAATCCCAATTGTTGCAAAGCAGGATATAAGAACTGAGTATCAGCATCTCAGTATGGCTCCATTCTACTTCTACTCAGTGCACTCTGAGCAGGCACAACAAGAAGTTGTCCAAATCCCAAGATGCGTCCCCATGGCCTTGCCAATTTGGTTAGCCTTGTCACTCTATCCTTATATGTCTCCCAAAGTGTGACCCAAGAGCTGCCTCCTGGGCTTCCGCTCCAATATGCCAGTACAGCCCCAGGAGTCGCTGTGATGAGCGGCACCAAGCTGCGAATCTTTCCTGTCGGTGACTCTATTACCATGGCTGGAAGTTCGTTGAAGGAGGCAAAATTGCTTGCGGCGTACCACACACCAACTAGAAAACACTCCGCCTGGCCGGCATGAACGGCGATGGGCGGGCTGACTATCTTACTGTCGGCGTCCGGGGATCCGCTGCATTGTGGCTGAGACAAGGCTCGCAAGGAACCAATATGAAGTGGCTCGAACAAGTGGGAATCACGGCGGGTAGTGGTGTCACTGATCTTGAAATGATCATTTTTGCGGACGTAAATTTATGAGCTTCCTTTCCGGTCTGCTAATTTTCCAAGTGCTCACAAGAAGATAGATTGATGGAGACGGACGGGATGGTGAGTTTTACGCCCTATTTTTTGGTGTTTTCCCCGTCGATGAAAAAAAAGAACACTGGCTTCTTCGCAGACTACCTAATTTTTTACGACGAAGCGGGGATATCGGGTTACCTGAACATCATGACCCAGAAAAGCGAGGTGCCTCTTTCTCCAAACAGGAAGTGAACCAACCCATAGCCACCGGCATTGAGAACAAGAAGAAATGGCAGTATATTAGGATTGCTAATATTAACGGATTTGTACAATTTTCATTATTCATCGCCTTCCTTAAATACATCAACTTGCCTAATGCAGGATTATTGCGGCATAGACGGAGAAGCAGATTACTCATATATTGCAAGTGATGGATCCGTTCATTTGTGGCTGAACCGCGGGTCGGCCAACACGAACCGGGCTTCAGACATCGTAGTGTTTGCTGATATTGATGGTGATACTGTAGGTGGACCTTACTCGTCGTTTTCCTTCTGGTATCGCCTTGCTGAACATGATGCGCATATAACGGATGCGACGACAAGGGCGACTCGCCCCGTGGCCGCCCGGTATCTTGCGAGGCTGAGGTTGCAAACAACCCATATCATCTGGCCGGCGACTCTTTTGGCTGGGTCGTGTACATTTCCGAGCCAATTGGGTTGAACCTAGCATACACGGTCCAGGAATGCAGTAACCATTTCCTTAAGGTTCTTAATAAAAAGGGGGGCTCCGAGACGCCAACATCATGGGGATGTGACGCTTGGGGTAGGTGCGTCCTGCTCCACTCCGATACATCCATCTTCTGCAGCAAGGGCCAGGTTTAGAAGGGCGTCTGGGACTCGACTAACCCGCAGATCGGCGGCGAGTGCAGTAACCACGGGTACTCACAAGATGAATGGTCTGACAAAAGCCCCATTAATATCCTTATAGGGCTTTGAAACCTGCTATCCAGCCCTAAGAAAGGGGGGCCTTAGGGTTGTCGTCGTAGATATCAAATAATCACATTGTAATATAGCTACATAACTAAACCACTCGATGTTGCAACTCTCTTGAGTCTGTTATCATCTATGGTAGATATAGCTGTAGGAAACCAGAAGTACTAGTTTTTCTATAAACAAGACTATATATTATAAAAACGAACAGAAAAGTACAATATTGGGTATCCGCTCATAAGTCATCCACCTCACCAGTAATTCCCTCATCTCTCATCACTCAGCGCAATAAAAATACCACCCCGCTCAACAATCTTCCTTCCTACCTTGGTACAAACAAGGGTTCCAAATCATGTCCATCATCGAGTCGTCGTAGCGGCGTCTGGATCGGTCTCCGAGACTCCGTTTTGGCTTCCAAAACATCTCATCGGGCCTTCAAAAAGTACCAAAACGCGAGCACTAAGCAAAATGGAGCACTATTGACGTTAGAAACCGGATGTTCGGGGAAGTGGAGTGGGGTCCATCGCACGTCAACAAGACCCTAATGCACGAAGCAGCCAACCCCTTTTTCAGCGCTTCGTTGCAGCTTCCTTTATTGGCGCATACCGAATTACTCATACTAATGGCCATGATAGCCAACCCATATGCGCCAGTGCCCAGAGCCGAGACCCCGATGAGAGCGATGCCAAGGAAGTAGGCGAGATGCCAGTTACAGAGAAAGCAAAAAGACAAGACAGCGAACAAAGTAACCTCTCCGAAGCCAGCAACGGTGATTATTAATATGCCCGCGGGATCGATAGAAGACCCCGTTTCTGTCGAGCCGATATTAGACGAGGCGTTTTCAGAGAGTCCGACAGTGAGGAAATCAGTGGTGAGTAGGATAGCGCTGATGTAACATATGTTCCGGCCCAACCGTGAGCTAAAGGTAGCTTTACATACTAATTTGTATGTAAAGATACTTATTTTTATAAAGTTGGTTTATGCTAATACTGCTTCTATATTTTCTTTATTATTACTTCTACTAGTAATGTAGATGTCCTACTAATATATAGTACCCTTTTAAAGTATATAACGTATAGTATTATTAGTATGTTAGTTAGTACTTCTAGTTGTTAGGTTATATCAAGTAATTTAGGTAGTAAACATGTAGTAGAGAAAGTATCTTTGGAACAAGTACCTTTTCTATATAAATTATACTATAAAGCTACCTCTAGCTCACGGTTGGGCCGGCCTAACGAGAAGTCGAAAAACTCATGGTTCGGCCGGCCCGCTCATGAGCTGGCCGGCCAGCTCATGAGGGGGCACAGCTCACGGTTGGGCCGGAACACATATCATTCTCACAGCCGGCGCGCGTCGCGTTAGGATGCTTCCCAGGGTATCTATGAAAAGGGTAGGTCCTTCATCAGTGACAAAGGCTGGATGCGGGCGCGCCCGATTGGTGGCTGCTATCGCATTGCCTCCAGGCGATGGCTGGTCTCCTGGGGTGTCTACGGGCGCATAGGCGCCGTCTGAATGTCACGAGACGCCTCACGTGCGCGCAGTAATCACGTGGGCTACAGGGCCAAGGCGGAGGGCCTTAGGCCGAGCCCCGCACGGGGCCGTATATAGCAGGAACGCGGACCTCTGGAAGAGGGCCAGCGTTCAGTCTTCGTAATACAAGAGGATTCTACGTGCTAGCTCGTAACGTGACTTCCCACTGCCCTGTCCAACAAAAGATCCTTTACACTGAATTACTAGGTCGGGTACTGGCGCCCATCTTGTTTGGAGAATCGCGAAATGGGAGTTCAAGCGCATCGTAAAGCTGAGCGATCACGAATGAAGATGCGATGGAGGCCAAGCCATGAGATGCCTTGGCATCTAATACGCGACGCGACCATATTTTGTTGTAAAGATGACTTATTCCTTCTGCGTAAATCACGCCCTCTTATGGCGGAAGGTCCTTGGGGAATGCTTATTGCTTCTTAGCCATGCTTGGCTGTGCCCGTGCCTAACAATGCTCCATCTTTAGACCACCACAAGCATTTCTTGTCACCTGTCGGCGTCCTCGGAGTTGTTACTCTCTCCACTAAATAATAGCGATGTCGTTTGTCGGCACGAGGCCAAGATAACGCTAGCGTATTAAGAAAGCCATCGACCTCCCCGTTTAGGCTAGCGTACTGGACTCGCCGTGACCGTTCAATCATACTTAATTAGGTCGTCTGCCCGAAGCCATCACCATCTGTACCAACCACAAGCCACAGCCGGATAAGCAACAGCACTGTCGCCAGGGGAGCTGTGATATAATGTACAGGGAACGACCGTGCCATGCTCAATTAAGAAGGTTTCTACATGTTTGTAGAGATCGGGGTGCTGTACCTGCCTGTCATTCCGCTTTGTGATGCATGACCATGCCTGGACGGCCTAAAATCGTTAATAATGACGGAATCTAGACTGGACGGATTAAGTAGGTAGGTAGGTACGTGTGATACTATAAGTACTGTTCTCATAGCCTTTTTTTTCTGTACCCAATTCCACAGCTTGCTTCTGTTGCAATTGCCAATCATGTTCTCCCTTCGTTATGCCGTTCAGGCTCTCCTGCTCTCGGCTTCGGTCGTAGTGGCTGTTCAGCCATTCGAGCAATTGAGTGAGGTCCCGAGAGGATGGTCGCTGGTCGGTGCCGCAAAAGATGCCACGGCCATAAAACTTCGATTGTCATTAAAACAGCAGAATGTTGACAAGTTCTACGAGGAGATGCTTGCTGTCTCGACGCCCGACAATGCCAAGTATGGCCAGCATTACGAGGGTCTCGAGCTGAGAAGCTTGTTAGCTCCAACGGATGAGACATCTAATACTGTTATCAGTTGGCTATTGGATAATAACATTACCTCTATTGCTGATGACGGCGATTGGATCGTGCTCCAGACAAATGTTGGAGCCGCGAACAAGTTGCTGAACACCGAATTCCAGTGGTTCAGCAACGCTGATGAGAAGGCCCTTCTTCTTCGAACCCTCCAATACTCGGTCCCAGATGAAATTGCTTCTCACATCAACTTTGTCCAGCCTACAACACGATTCGGAGGCATTCAAAAGTTGAAGTCGACTGTTCAAATTGTTGAAGAAGGACAAGCTGTGTCTTCCCTAAAGTGGACACCTTCTGTTTCTTCCAAGGTTGATCCCGCTTGCAATGTTTCAATTACACCAACTTGTCTTCTTCAGCTTTACAATGTTCACTACAAGGGCGACCCAAAGAGTGGCAGCAGAGTTGGTTACGCATCTTTCTTGGAAGAATACGCCAGATACTCTGACCTGGAAAAGTTCGAAGATGCATATGCCCCTTATGCTGCTGGACAGAACTTTACGGTCATTAAGTTCAATGGTGGTCTCGATGATCAAAACAGCACCGACGACAGCGGTGAGGCCAACCTCGACAATCAATACGCACTTAGTCTTGGATTCCCCAACCCCGTCACCGAGTTCAGTGTTGGCGGGCGTGGCCTTCTCATTCCAGATGGAGACTCCCCAACCCCGAGCGACAACACCAATGAGCCGTACCTCGATTTCCTTCTCGCCTTATTAAAGTTGCCAAACAGCAAGATTCCTCAGGTCATTTCTATCTCGTACGGAGAGAACGAGCAGGTAAGCATTTAACATCTGGTAATCTTGTACTTGTTATCTAACAAACCTAGGAAATTCCTGTCCCTTACGCCAAGCAAGTCTGCCAACTCTTCGCTCAACTCGGCGCTCGTGGAACCTCGGTCCTATTTTCTTCTGGTGACTCTGGAACAGGAGACTTTTGCCTCTCCAACGACGGCAAGAACACCACCAAGTTCCAACCTCAGTTCCCAGCCTCCTGCCCGTGGATCACATCCGTTGGTGGCACGCGCAATATCGAACCCGAGCAGGCCACCTACTTCTCATCTGGCGGATTTTCTGACCTCTGGCCTCGCCCGCTCTACCAAGAAGCTGCAGTCCGCGGCTACCTTGCTCAAATCGGTGACAAGAATGCTGGCTATTACAACAAGAAAGGCCGCGGCTTCCCTGACATTGCGGCGCAATCATACCGCTATCACGTTTACGACAGCGGGAAAGACGTTCAATACCAGGGTACATCATGCGCTTCTCCCGCAGCAGCTGGTATAATCTCGCTCCTTAACACTGCGCGCTTGTCGTCCAAGCTTCCTCCCCTTGGATTTTTGAACCCGTGGATCTACGCCATTGGACATATTGGATTTAACGATATTGTGCATGGTGCAGCGACGGGATGCAATGGATACTCCAGATTTAACTCCAAGCCAAATGGTAGCCCAGTCATCCCTGGCGCAAGCTGGAATGCTACAAAGGGTTGGGATCCGGCTACTGGTGTTGGAACACCGGATTTTGGAAAGCTCTTGAAGTTGAGCACTCCGTGGGTGAAGAATGAGGGAGGGCAAGTGCCTGCATAAATTACGCAATGAGTGAGGTGAAACACTATATTTCACCTCACTCATTGCGTAAAAAGGCGAATATAATTGCTTCGTACAAACTCAAGAGGACTAGGCATCATATCTACCTTTCTATATACAAGATTTAGTTTACTCTGAATAATATTATCGAATATCGTAGCAGGCGTAGAATCTAACTCTTTCGGAACTAAGTGGGTGTGATTAGTGGGCAGTGTTCGGCACGGATACCAATATACCCGTGGTATCCGGGTATATCCTCGAGTATATACCTACCCGGCGATATTTGAAGAGTATCCGGCGTATCCGGATACTCTCGAGTATATATCCGGATATATGCCAAGAATAGCCAAGCGTAGCCAAGACCTCTTTTTTCCAACGTCGTGAGACCTGTATTGATGCTGTATAAAGTGATAACTATCCTCAGAATGAGCGACTCGTCGTTATCAGATATACCGACAGAGCTCGAGGGCTATAATAGCTATGATACTTATAATGAGCCAAGTCTGCCGACGCTGCCGCCTACCCCTATTTATATTCAACAGGATATTAATCCTACACCGCTCCGGCTCCAGCCTCTAGGACGGATGCTACCACTGACGTCGTCGATACTATTTACGAAGCTATTATATTCGCGATTGATACTTGATAGTAACCCACCTACAGTTAAGGTAACTTGCTTGCAACCAGACTGCGGATATTCACCTACTCCGTAGCTATTAAGTCAGACTTCAACTGGTAATCTTTGGAAGCACTATACCCAGAAGCATCTAACAGTAGCATATATAACGAAAGGTCATAAGATTACGCCGTCAAGCCCATCGAGTAGTGCATCGTCGTTTTTTAAGCCACGGAACCAGCAAGTCCAGCCTGCTCAAGCTCAAGCATCAAATAGTAGAGCGAAATACCAAGAGTTATTACTCTCATTCGTTATATCAAATAACCTCTCCTTACGACTTATTAAGAGCTATTCGTTCCATCAATTAGTATAGTTCTTAAGCCTAAGTACTCTGTTAATATCGTCACGAATGCTACACCAAGAGCTATAGCAGCAATTCTCATATCACCAAGGCTTGCTATAATTAGAACTCTAGTCTCATATTACCTATAGCAGCCGGATATCTATAACGACGGACGCATAGACCGCATGGAACTATACAGAGTACGCTGCTGTTACAGGTCATTAGATTAATGAGAAGTAGCAGCACTAGTGCGTATTACTTGATGTAATCCACCTTCAAGAGCCAATTCATAGCAGCAAATATCTTGCTCAAGAGTTAGCTATAGTAACAGATAGCTTCGAAATTACAGGTGCTGTCTTTACTTGTACGTGGGATAATGCCTCAGTAAATACAGTAATGCTTTCAGAATACGAGAAAATAGCTAGTGAACGTCAGACGACTATTTAACAGCCGTAGACGTTTACTATAAAGGAAGGGGACGTTTAGTGTATTACTCATATTATTAATCTTGTAGTTCAAGCTGCTCTAAAGAGCTTGAAAGCTAGCCTGGATACAGAAACAGAAGCGTACTAGTGTTAGCAAGGACTTGCCTAGATTCTGCAGCGTATGGATAGCTCTTCTACTGAAGTATCAGCTACACTTAAGAAGCTCCGAAGGCATATTTATGTGTTTTGAAACTGAAGAGCATGGAAGGATGCTTTATAGAAGCAGATTAAGGCCGTAGGCCAGAAGCTACGCCAGTTATCACTTGATATGCCTATACGCTAGAATTTAACGTACTATATGCTTGAAACTGCTATAAAGCTTAGAATACTAATTACTATAGTATGCTCTATGCAAAAGCTTGATACTAGTATGAAGGATATTACGTTAACAAGCAATGATTAGGCTATTATTAAAGCTCTTAAACGATTATTCTTAGTATTCTTAAAGCCATCAAGACGGCTATAAAGCAATTCATATCTAACGCTCAACTTTACTATTCCTCTTTACTTAAAGATGATAAATAAGGTTACATCGCTACAAGAAGAGCTTGGTAGAAGCTCTACGATTAGAGTAGCTTGTGGAGCTACGCTTTAAAAGCTCAATGAGCATTATACTCTTACAACGAATCAGTAGTATAAGCACTCAGCTGTTGCTACGATTTATGACCCACGAATGAATCATACAGTATTCAAAAAGATATATCCAAATACTATAGACGATACACGAAGATTACGAGCAAGAGCGTAGTTTGAAGACGTTTGTAGAACGTACCAAAAGCAAGAGTATCACCTTGATACAGAGCGAATTACTCACGAAACGGCTCTTACAGAAGCAATAGGTGCTACTACTACAATAGATCAAGAACCTGATTCCGATGAAGATCTATTTACGTCAGAGGGCTTAGCTTTTCAGGAGCCAGAATGGAGGTGGTGGATGCTTGAACCACGGCCTAGTGAGCATACTGATATTCTCAAATATTAGTGCGCAAAGCAATACTAATATCCAGTTATTGCCTGTATTGCTCGTGACCATTTAGCTATTCTAGCAACATCTGTAGCATCGGAACAAGTATTCAGTAATGGTAGTGATATTATTACAAAGAAGCGGAACAGGTTATCACCGCTAACGATTAGATATTTACTTTGCTTACGGAATTGGGGTAGAATACGGGAGGCTGACAGCGACGGCGATGATGCTGACGATGAAGCACCTGAATAGGGGCTTGCGGAAAGGGGGGGGGCTCGCGGAAAGGGGGCTCGCGGAAAGGGGTTTACTATTATCAAAAGCTTCAATTTTTTTTATATACTCTATTCAGCCTCATGTATCCGGATATATACCCTACTCTACCCGTCAGATCGTCGCCGGGTATATACCCTACCCGTGAGCTTCACGGATACTACCCGGATATGTATCCGCCGAACACTGTTAGTGGGCGAGTAAGTTGCCCGGATTAAACCTAGTGAGGCAAGGGATTATTTTCTCGTTAGTAGCAAACATTTCCCTTTGCGTAACTGAGGTCCCTGATAGGAATGGAGGGACCAAAGAATTACCATTATACCGAAATAATACTGACACTAGACTAAATTGACCGGCACACCAAGGGTCGGGAAGTCACGAATTCACGTCAACAACGAAACTACGAAGTGAAAGGCTTCCATTACAAGCTGTACGTTACGATAAAGTCCAGCAAATGATAAAGATATAAATTACCGATCTCTAATTGCTGCGAGCAACAAAACGAGGTTGGTCAACATAGTCCCCAAAGATACTGATAAACTGGTGCCACAAGGCCGTGCTGAATTCCCAAAGGCGATTCGTTGCACAATTAAGCCTTTGGCTCGGTTTCTTCGACGTGCTCCTCTTGTTCGGCGGTGGCAGCATGCTTCTCTTGAAATATTTTCAAGGCTGCATCAGCCGCTTCTGGGCCTTCCAGCGCGTGTGGGACGAGCTGGTCACCAAATATGGTATCCATTTGCTCAAGAGTTTTACCCTTGGTCCTGTGAGAAAGCCAGATGTTAGTAATGTGTATGCAATGATAATATTAATATAATATGTGAAAGAGGATGACTTACTCAGGGAATAAAAAGATATAGCAAATGGCAGCGCATAGGTTAAAGACGAAGAAGGCATAAAAGTAGCGGAATCCAACAGCATCAAGCGCCAACGGTGAGATCTGGCCAATGAGCAACCCGAGACACCAGTTCATAAGTGTCGAGAGCGAGTTGCCGCGAGCGCGAATCTCAACAGGGAATATTTCTGCTGGGTACACCCAAGTTATGATTCCGGTGAAGGTGAAGAAGAAACTGAAAACAAGGTTCATAGCAACCATTGCCCTAAGCGCATTTCCATTAGCGCTTTCTGTGTTTGCACTGGTGACATAGTATTGGCTGAGGACGGCATTGACAAGAAGCGTGAGTGCACAGCCAATGGCGGAGAAAATCATCGGCTTGATGCGGCCGACACGCTCCAAGAAGTACAGACCAAGGGCACAGTAAACGATAGAAAGAGATCCAGAGATACCAATGATCATAAGCGATGTACGGGTGTCGATACCGAGAAGCTTATAGATAGGGACGCCATAATAGTTGACAACGTTGATACCGGAAAGCTGTCCAAATGCCTGGATTCCCATTCCTAGAGCAAGGCGGCGCCTCCAAGCAGGCTTCGAAACCATTCCGGCCCAGGAACGCACGGAAACTTGTTTCTCGGCAACAATTGTGTCGTGGATTTCGCGGTATTCAAGCTCAAGATATTCTTCGTTATTACCGTTTCCATGAAGGAGACGAAGTGCCTCTCGGGCCTCGTCGTGGCGATCTTTCTCCATAAGCCATCTTGGACTCTCCTGAAGGAACCATATTCCACCCGCAAGAGCAAGGCCCGGAACAACTTGGAAAGCTAGAGGGAAGCGCCCTATTGACTACATTAGGCATGCCACTGAATAGTTAGAAGAGAGACCTTACATTGGAACGCAGTACTACTGTAGTTACAACCATATCCAATCCATTGGGCAGCGAAGAAGCCCCAGGACAACATAAACTGGAGTAAGCCACTAAGGGCACCACGATAGGAGGCTTCGGCAATTTCGGACTATTAAACAGCAGTCAGTTTAACTGGGATAGGGAGCGTCCGGCCAGAAAGTGCGACTTACGCAGTACATGGGCACAATAGCGGAGAGGAGACCAACGGCGATACCAGCTATGAATCGGCCAGCAATCAGCATACCAATGGTGGCGGCACCGGATTGCAGCGCACAGCCAAAAGCTGAAATGACTCCTCCGATGAAGACGGACTTCTTGCGGCCTAAACTATCTGCAAGCCATGACACCGATAGTGCACCGATGATTGCTCCTCCGGTGAAAGATGAGACAATGCCACCTGTTTCGGAGGCACTTGGGTTGCCAAAGTACTCGATGAAGGTCTCTTGGCCAATGGTCGAAGTTATCACACCACTGTCATAGCCAAACAGAAAACCTAGTAGAATGAATTAGCACTTATTCTTCATTCACATGTACTTGTGCATATTGCACGTTTTTGAACAGTAAAAAGCCAGCTTACCTCCAATGGACAAGAAGATACCAGATCCGATGGTTACGGCTTTCCCCATGGCGACGGCTCTGCTACGGAACTGACAATTTAAAGGACTTAAAGTTTAATGCCTCTGCTTTTGTCTTTTTCTTCAAGATAGAAAGTGAGGAATTGGCTGGCGAAGGTAACTAGAACATGCGCTTGGTGTGGTCAATGAATGGGGAGGAACAGTGGGTTATAACCACAAGCAGATGTGATGGTGAGATGCCACATGGAACCCAAAGAATTTTTGCCCATGAGCATAGCAATGCAGCCCCTGTACACCCCGCACCCCGCAGACCCCAGTGTCCCCGGTTTCTATTCGACAGAACTGAATGGAGTGAAGCTAGCAATGGACGTCCAGGAGCGAACCAGCCGTGCCAAATTTCGTCATGTCTCAAGCCGAACCGTCGGCATGGGACCGTGAGTTGGGGGATATTGAACCGAAACAGGATAGTTCAGTTGCCACAATATACACCTTGGCGGGGAAATGCGGCTCCTGCGTACCCCGCACTGACTCTGTACCCCACAAAATCCCCCTCGTTCCGGTGCGACGCCGGTACGAGTAAGAGCTAGGCTAGAATAGGATAGGCCTGGACCCCGGGATAGCTCCGGAATCTTGCTCGATCCACATTCAATCACTCTAATGCTTGTATTCTTTCGTGACAGTGATTTCCGAGAAAGATGGTAAGGCATGTTGCATTTCTCCCCTCCGGGAAAGCGGCTTCCCCACCCCTCGTTCATGTTGGAGACCATTTATCGCCCGATAGAGCCTCGATTTAGCATTGGGAAATGAACACTTTCTCCAACGTCCAATTTTGACTGTCATTTTATTGCAGAACGACAAGTCGAGTCGTTAATACATTTTTTTGGGTGTTATCTCCATGCTGAATTTTAGGCTCAAGAACTCCAACTCCCAGTTTGCATTTTGCGATGGGGTCACTTGGTGAAGTTCTGGAGGTCCCAGAAAATCAGAAGGTCGAGGTGGTGCCGAAGACAATTTTCAATCATGGCTTCGCCCGAACTGCAGAGGAATTGACGCCGATACTGCACGAATGGATAGATCGCCCTCTTTCTGTCATTGAGTTCCAGCCGGACCCAGAGGAATTCTTTAAGTGCAAAGGGCTTCAAAAGTACACCGTCGAACAGCTCTCATCGATTTCCTATGGACGAGGAGACCAGTTTATTTTAGACTTCGGTTCTCATCGGGTTGGCTACCTTTCTTTTTATTTGAGTGTCGATGGTGTCAATATCGATGCGCCGGCTCGATTACGAGTCACGTTCGGCGAAATACCGTATGATGTTACCGAAAGTCTTCACCCGTGCAACACCTGGATCAGCACGAGCTGGCTCCCGGACGAAGTTATAAACGTGGACTGGCTCCCAACAAATGTTGAGATGCCACGAAGATACGCATTTCGCTATGTCAAAATCGAAATCATTGACACTTCTCAAAAATACAAGATACGTTTTTCCGACATCAAAATACGTGCTGTGAGCGCCGTGTCGCCTGTCACGATGTCAAGTGTCGAAAGTTTGAAAACTAGCGATGAAGAACTTGTCTCCATTGATCGAATCAGCCAAGTAACCCTTCGAAATTGCATGCAGACAGTGTTCGAAGATGGACCACGACGAGATCGAAGGTTATGGATGGGTGATTTACGGCTTCAGGCTTTGACCAATTACTGCACGTTTAAGGATTACAGCTTGGTCAAGCGCTGTTTATACATGTTCGCAGCGCTTCCTCGTGAGGATGGCAGTATTCCTGCATGCGTTTTCGAGAAACCAAAGCTTTCCGCGGCCTCGGATTATATTGTGGACTATGACGCACTATTTGGCCCAACTGTTTACGAATATACTGTTGCGTCTGGGGATGTGCAAACCGCAATTGAGCTCTGGCCTACTGTTATAAGCAGTATGCAGATGGCACTGTTGCATCTAGATAAGGCCTGGAAATTCAATCCTGACGCAACTAAGGCCTGGAAATTTCTGGACTGGTCCAAGGGCCTGGATACCGCAGCTGGCATGCATGGCGTGGTACTTTTCTGCTGCAAAGAAGTCAACAAACTGGCTTTACTTGTCTCAAAACCTCCGCCATTTTTGGATATTGTAGAGAAAATGACAGCGGCTGCATTGTCATTCTATGATGCATCACTTGGGGTCTTTGTCAGTGGCCCCGATCGCCAAATTTCATGGATAAGTCAAGCATGGCTCGCCCTCGCTGGAGTAGCTGATGCTGAAACTTGCCTTGCTGCAATTAAGACTGCTATGACAAACCCAGAAGCTATCAAACCTCTCACTCCTTACGCATACCACCACGTCGCTGAAGGCCTTGCTCGTTGTGGTGGTCAAGAAGAATGCTTGAAGTTGATGCGTGAATACTGGGGAGGAATGGCTAGAGCAGGTGCAGACACATTTTGGGAATTCTTTGATAGTGAAGATCCAAGAAGCAGTCCGTACGGGGATTGCCATAACAATAGTTATTGTCATGCTTGGAGTTGCACACCAAGCTATTTACTGAGGGTGGTTCTGAAGGATCATATCATGTAACAACTTAGAACTTAGACTCTTAGACGCAATTCATCCTATAAACCTATCGAAGCACACGATTTTATTTTAGTTGTCCCGCTCCGCTCAATGGAGTTTGTATGGAGTTTGTTTTGAATACATATCATGTATTAACGTATTTCACGGGCGAGTGGCCCACCCGAGCGAGTGGCCCACCAAAACACCAAAACGCGTCAACCTGACAAACGTCAACATGCCACAACCAACACAAGCCCAATCCTCTAATCAGGAGGTAGAATACTATTAGCAATAAGTGCAATTAAACAAGGCCAGTTTCAAAGCGTCCGAGTAGCTGCAGCATCATACGATATCCCTCGAACGACACTACGTCGACGAATCCACGGCATGACTCCCCGACGCGACTCTACTCCCAACTCACAAAAATTGACTCCGTACGAAGAGTCAGCTCTTGTTCAGTACATCCTCGACCTAGATTCACGTGGATTTCCACCCCGGCCACAAGCTGTGCAAGAAATGGCAGACCTTCTACTCTTTGAACGAGGCGAGAGCCCTGTTGGGAAGAACTGGGCTACTAGCTTTATAAAGCGTCGTACGGAAATCAAAGCAAAGTTTAGTCGAAAGTATGATTATAAATATGATTATAAACGAGCAAAATGTGAAGATCCTAAGATAATTCAAGAGTGGTTTTCTCTCGTACGAAACATAGTTGTAAAATATGGCATCTTAGAGCAGGATATCTACAACTTTGATGAAGTAGGTTTCGTAATGGGAGTTATTGCTACTACAAAGGTAGTCACAAGTTTAGAAGCAAAGAGCCGTCTAAAGACTATATAGCCAGGGAATAGAGAGTAGGTGTCAATTATCCAAGGTGTTAATTCGTACGGATGGGCACTCCTGCCGTTCATCATTTTCAAGGCGCAGAATCACCTCTCTGCTTGGTACGAGGACTCAGGATTACTAGATGATTAGGTGATTACGCTAAGTGAGAATGGGTGGACTTCAAATTCAATTAGGTACGAGTGGATTTAACATTTCGATCGACATACAAGCACTCGTACGACTAGAACCTATCGCCTTCTTATTCTTGATGGACATGAGAGCCACCTCTCAGCTTAATTTCAGCACTACTATATAGAACAGAAGATAATCACTCTCTGTATGCCACCACACTCGTCACACATACTTCAGCCACTTGACGTGAGCTGCTTTGCTCTACTAAAGCTTTTGTACGGACGTCAGATTGAAACCTTCATACAGAACAGGCTAAACCATATCACGAAGCTTGAGTTTCTCTCTACATTCAAAGAAGCATTCAAAGCTGCATTTACAGAGCAGAACATCAAGAGTGGATTCCGAGCTATAGGGCTAGTTCCGTACGAGCCGCATAATGTTCTCTCTCACTTGAATCTACACTTGAGAACTCCAACCCCTCTAATAGTTGAGTGTGACAATTGGACTTCAAAGACTCCTCAAACTATAAGGGAGCTTGATTTTCAAACAGAGCATGTTAAGAACCACATTATACGACATCAGAATAGCTCTCCTACATCAATTAATGACGCACTAAGCTGGCTTGCTAAAGGAGCTTAAGTTATGATGCATTCTGCTGTTCTACTTAAGGCAGAAGTTAAGGCTCTACAAGCAGCAAATGAACAGAAAAAGAGGAGGGAAAGGAAGCGTAAGAGGCGTATAATGCAAGGAGGAAGCCTCTCCGTACGAGACACGCAGAGGATATCCTTCATAGTGCTGAGGTTGATACTCAAGTCCGTACGGAGGTGGCAAGTGAGACTACTCGGCAGGTGGGTTCTACAGGCCGACGGAAGCGCTGTGGCATATGTGGCATTATGGGCCATAATTCCCGTACTTGCGAGAGGCGCCAGGAATCAATTACAATTGAATAAGGGTCAGTATATAGGGTGGTGGTAGTGTAATAGTAGTAATACTCAGATTTTGGTGTTTTGGTGGGCCACTCGCTCGGGTGGGCCACTCGCCCGTGAAATACGTTATACTCGAAAAGGCACCAAAATAAAATTTATGTTAATATTTCGATCAGAATTATAGAATGGCATAATGATAGCAACATTTTAATTAGAGATATATGCGAAGAAGTATTTAATGTTTGGAATATTTTTGAGGTTTGTAATTATGTACTAACTACCATAATGCAGTGTAAGCCAAACGCACACGTCCCCTCCTTTCGCGGCTTCTATTTATTTAACTACTATTTTGGTTGCAGTTAAATCGGCATTATCAGAGCTAGATCCCACAAAAATAGTATACTGATCTGCATCCACTTGCTTAACTCCATTAACGAAGTAGCCCAACTCGCTAACTGGAATGCTGAAGCTGACGGTTGTAGAGGCCCCGGGTTTGAGATCAACCTTCGTAAACCGGATAAGATTTTTAACAGGTCTCTCGATGTCTGGCGCAAATTGGTTGAAGTATACCTGGACGACTTCTTTTCCCTGCACTGAGCCAGTATTTTTGACAATTGCCTTGACGGTGATTTGACCATCAGTTGACGTGTTATTTGTCACAGTGACGCCTGAGATATCAAACTTGGTATAGCTGAGGCCGTGTCCAAACGGATATAGTGCAAGACGATCAAGCACAGGTGACTGGTAGTCAGTGTATACTTGCCAGCCGACTTGTTTCCGGTCACTGTTGATATAGTTGTAGTAGATGGGCACTGCAGATGAAAGGCGGGGAATGGAGACAGTTAGTTTTCCACTGGGGTTTGTTTTCCCAGTGATAATTTCAGCCAAGACGTCTCCGCCTAGTTCGCCCTGAAGGAAAGTATGGATGATTGCATTCGTCGCATTTGCAGCATATTCCATAGAAAAAGCTTGGCCACCACTGACTATGAGTACGACTGGAGTGCCAGTCTCGACGATAGCCTTGAGGAGCTCACTTTGTGGGCCAGGGAAGTCCAAGTCCGCATGATCAAAACCTTCACCATCAGTGCGGTCGTTTGCGTTTGTGTCGACTATTTGTGCCACGGATCCCAGGGCAACAACAGCGACACCCGCATTCTTGGCGTTTGCGACAGCCTCGGCCTTCATAGCATCAAAATTGGTATTATTGTTGCGGAAGCAGCCGCGTGAGAAGGTAACGTCGGACGATATCTTCTTGATTCCACTCAGTATTGTTGAACCTGTAGAGTAGTCACTTGCTGCGTATGAACCAGGGTTGATGATGTCGGCCATAGGACCAATAACAGCGACCTTTGAAAGAAGAGAGCTCTTCAAAGGTAAGATGCCGTCGTTTTTGAGAAGCACCATAGACTCGCGGGTAATATCCAAATTTCTCTGCATAGCATCTGCAGTTCGTAGGGAGCCGTTCACCTTCTTCAAATCTGGGATAGGTTCGTCGAAGGTTTTAGTAAGAAATTTCAAAATCAAGACCCTTCGAGCCGCTTCGCGTACCGCATTTGCAACAGTTGGATTTTTAGAAAGTGTTGACAGAGCTTCCATGCCAGATTGATCTGGGGGGCCAAGTTCGTGATCAACTGTGGCCGCGAGCGCCTTCAATCCAGCCGCTTGGATGTTCTTTGCAGTGTGCTGTGTGCTAAGAACTTGTGAGATTGCAGCATAGTCGGAGATGATAACTCCGTCAAATTTGACCAGATCTCGAATGAAGTTCTTTGTGTATTGAATGTTGGTAGTCATTGGTACATTGTCGTAGGATGAATAGGATGGCATGAGAGCCATCGGGTTCGCCTCCTCAAATACTGCCATATATGGATAAGAGTGTACGTTGTAGAAGTCGTTAATACCACCGAGAATCCTGGCCTCATTGATACCACCGAGAGATGATCCATAGACCCAATGTTTAACAGTTGTAGCGACTCGTGAGAATCCCTTCGAATCCGTATCTTGCATGTTTTTGACGTAGGCAACTCCAAAGCGTGACACGTGGTATCTATCTTCGCCATACATTTCGCCAACTCGACCATATCGTGGTTCAACAGCTAGGTCCAACTCAGGACTTAAGACCCAGTGAACTCCGACAGCATGATTTTCCATGGACATAGCTTGAACGACTTTCCCATAGAGATCGATGTTCCATGACTGGCCCATGCTCAATGTAGCCGGAAACAGTGTGGTGTTGAGAAGAGTCACGCCATTAACACTATCCGCTACATTAATTAGAGGAACGTGAAGTCTGTCATTCTTCTGAAATTTAAGAATCACATCTTCAAGTGTTGCGGCTGCGAGATAAGCCGGATTCTGATAGTTGCCGAAAGCTTTATTTTCGTTAGCAGAGAACTCGATGATTGTCTAAATAAAGTTGCAACTTACATATTGACCCGCCTCCTTGCCCATTATTAAATGAATAAACAGTTGCGTTATCGAACGACGCATTTTCTCCGAGAATACCTCCCACGTTGCGAGTTTGTGCGAGCTGCTCAAGAAACGTCATACGTGATAGAAGGTCAGCGACACGAGCTTTCACTGGCTTTGATGCGTCTTGATAGATGGTATTTGTTCTAGGTTCGTTCGGGGCCGGTGACGCTGCCGTATGCACGATGCCCATCAGCGACGCAAGAGCTGCTCCGGTCACTAGCTGATGGCATGATGGAAATAACTGAAAAAGCATCTTGGGGGGGAAACTGCTCTGGTGAGAACTTGAAAGGAGGCAATCGTATGCTGCAGAAATGCATTCAATTCGAGCAGGCAGATTATTATATACAGTCGTCCCAAGATCGTAGGCTCCCCCTCCTGTGATATTGTACCTCGTGCATCTCGGGAGAAAGGTAGTTTGTTACCAATTGTGCCTAACGAAGGCCAAGTGAGAGCTAAGGAATAAAATGAGGCTGGACACAAGATTGCCTTCATTCGGATGCGGGGTATCTGTGGGGTAATGAGCGGGTCGGGGTAGAGCACATGAATTAAGATGAGCTCCGGGCAAGTTGCGGAGTTCCATCGTTTAAACAATGCGGGGTTACGTGAAGTTCGATTTTCTAAATCAATGGCTGGAAGTTTCTCTCCGGGGTTATCTTGGCCTTCGACAGAATATGTCGAAGCTATGTCTAATTTAGAATCTGACACGGAATATCAAGAAGCGACCTCGGCGTAATTCATATTAACATGGCTTGTAAACTATATCTTGACGACCTAGGTCCGTCTCTACAGAGTCGGGGATTTGATCGCACCCCGCTTATCCATTTTGGGGTCACTAGTGGCCCTCGTACCGGTCCAGCTCCGGTACGAGCACCGGACACGCCTGTAAAGTTACAATATACCCTGTATATTTGTGAGCTTGTTGGTCGGGTGCACCTTTGATCCTTGGATGAGTAGGAGTGGGGCCGGACCTGTCCGGGGTAGCACTAACACTGCCTTAGCCCTCGAACCACTGGACCACTTATTGTAATGGTAGTAGAATGTTGAATTCCTGACAGCAAACTAAGCTACGAATCTCAGAGACCATTGTTGTAAGAGCGACGGTGTTCACATGATGCTTCAGGAGATTAATATGGAGGCCTAGCACTATGTCATGTCCAGTTCCGTACAGGTTTAATGAACATCGTAATTTGATAGAGAAATCAATTCATCTAGAGTGATTGGAATGTAGAGAAGAGACGGATGGCAAGTTTTCTTTCCGACGTGTCCAATTCCATACAGTTTCATCTAGACTACGCAAAATCGCAACACTCAAAATGGACTATAAGGTCATATTTTTGTCAACTGTGAATAATTACAGTTTTATCTGATTTTCAAAGTTTATACAACACCTTTTACGCCAAGTACAAACATGAGCTTCTATAAGACCTACAGAGCAGGCCTAACGCTGGTCGGCATAGCTATGTCTGGAGTAATGGCCCAGCAAGGGCTTGGGGAGCAATGTGAGTTCTCTTTGATCATGCATCCAGCACCAATCCCCTATTTCTCCTCCTTTCCCGATACAATTATAGCAGCAGTTTATAACTTTTTATTAGGCGGTGGGTTGAATTACACTGGAACGACAACATGCAATAGCGGAGCAACATGTGTCTATGTGAATGATTGTAAGCCATGAAGCACAACGCAACATTCACTCGAAGACTGACGGATGTATAAAGATTGGTACCAGTGCCAGACTGCACTCATTCCTGCATGCACTACATCATTTACCCCTATCACTGCGTCTGATGCGTTCGCTTCTTTGACTCCAGGGTGGAACCTTGGAAACAGCCTTGAATCTTTCCCCAATGAAGATTCGTGGAACAACCTGTAAGGCGGCCTATCACGTGAGGCCGCCCTGAACTCAGGGGCTGCCCGGCAGTGGAGCCACTAGGGCTCGGTAAACCAGGGTATGTAGGAACGTAGGAT